>LMYD01000089.1:5809-141680 GCA_001630595.1 Pseudogymnoascus sp. BL308
CAGTCACCCCACCTACCACCCTGGAGGCGTGAGACAACCACGCCCGCTGAAGATTTGGGGCTGAAGAGTTGGGGCTGTAATGGGCTGGGGAATTCCAAATCAGTGTGCCCAACCATACGCCATGGGGTGGAGGGGCATGGAGAGTGCGAGTGCACGGTGGTATTGTAGACGGGTAGAGAAGAGTAGGGGGCATACAAGCATTGATTCTACCTAGGATTGAGGTATTAGATAAGCACCGCGCGCGCTGTCGCGGGCGGGGAGGTGGGGATATCTAAGACACCTTCACCATCACCATTTCCATTCCCATTCCCATCCCATCATTCCCTAGCTGTTCCCATTCCCTGGTGGATGAAGCATTCTACTTCCCGGCGTCTTCTTTGAGGGAGACGATGCGGTTGAGGATTGTGTGCTCGGGCGTGCTGTCGCTGTCCATGGCGAAGTATGCGACCTGTTTGTGGCGGTTAGCGCTCGTCTTTAGAAGGGAGTTATGAGGGATGGTGGGAAATCCAATGCTGTTAGCGAAGCATGGTCGGTAGGAGGTTAGGTCGAGAAGGCGAGGGGTGAACACATAGATATACAAGAACAAATAAAATAAACTCACCCGCATCCCCTGAAACCTCACTGTCTCCGCGCCCCCATCGCCCAACTTGCTCTCCCCCGTCTCCTTCGCCTCCGGCCACGGCGCCCGCTTCCTCACCTCATCAAACCCAGGCTCCACCAGCGCATCAGCATAAATCGTCTCGCTCTCGGGGTTAACATCCTTCATGAACCCGCCCTCAACCTCATCCGGCTTCTCGCTCTTGAAGAGCTGGTTGTACATCCTCACCTCGACCTTGCGCGAGTCCTCCGGCACCCACTGGATGTAAGTCTTTGGTTTCGCGCCGCTGCGGTCATATTCAGCTGACACGGATGCAACGGTCCTTCCGTCCTCGGCGAGCGTGAAAGATGTGCATTTAATCGGGAAGGGGAGCTGCAGCAGCCCAACGGACTTGCCAGGCGCAAGACGGAAGTACCCCTTGCTATCCTCGGTACGGAAATCGGAAGCATCGATAAACACCGTCTTGGTGAGGTGGAGGGTGTGCGTTCCCATAGCGGCGTCCTTGGGGGAGAAGGGGATGACGAGGTCGGTGGCCTCGGCGTCGCTGATCTCAACGCGCAGGGGCGTCAGGACGAGCATTAGACGCGGGACGGAGCGCTCGAGGTAGCGGCGCACGGTCTGGTCGAAGCGCGCGAGCTGGATGGTGGTGCCTGCCGTCGTGACACCGAGTTCATTGACGAACTCGAGGATGGCTTTAGGAGGCACACCGCGCCTCCTGATACCGATCAGGGTGTACAGCCTCGGGTCGTTCCAGCCGCGCACGACGCCTTCGTTGACGAGGCGCGCAATCTTGCGCTTCGAGAGGACGGTGCCGGAGATGCTGAGGCGGCCGTACTCGCGCTGCATGGGCTCGTACACTTCGAGGGACTTGTTGAGCCACTCGTAGGAGACGCGGGATTGGATGAACTCGGTCGTGCAGAGGGAGTGGGAAATGCCCTCGAAGGAGTCGCAGAGGCCGTGCGTGAAGTCGTAGGTGGGGTAGATCTTCCATGCGTCTCCTGTGCGGTGGTGCTCTGCGTTGAGCACGCGGTAGGCGGCCAGATCCCACATTTGTGGGTTGCCGTCCGTGATGTCCTGCTTCATGCGCAGGAAGGCGGTCTTGGGCGCGTACTTGCCGGCGCGCATGGCGCGGAACTCGGTAAGGTTGGTCTCAACATCGCGGTCGGCGTGGTCGCAGCGGTAGCGTGGGCGCTTGCCTTCGTCGCCGCGCTGGAGCTTGATCTCTGTGTCGGAGCAGTGGCAGACGTAGGCTTTCTCGCGGCGGATGAGCTCTTCGGCGAGCTCGTATAGGCGCTCAAAGTTATCGCTTGAGTGCGTAATCTTTGCGGGCGTGAAGCCGAGCCATGTAATTATCTCCTTGATCGCGGTGAAGTAAACCTCCTCCTCGGCCTCGGGGTTCGTGTCGTCGAAGCGCAGGTTGCACTGGCCTCCGTGGAAACGGGCAAATCCAAAGTTGATAGCGATAGCTTTTGCGTGTCCGATATGCAGGTATCCGTTTGGCTCGGGTGGGAATCGGGTGTAGACATCTTTTACGGGGCGCTCCTTGTAGACACGGTCGAGGAATCCTTCTTTAAAGATGGCGTTGATGTCGACTGGGACGTCCTCCTTCTTCTCGGCAGCAGGTTTCGCAGCTGCGGGTGCCTTTGCAGGAGCTTCGCTCTTGGCCTTGGCTGTGGCTGCTTTCTTTGCCCGCTTTGCCAATCTCTTCTTCAGCTCGCCCTTCGAGACCATGTCGCCTGTCTCCTCATCGAGCTGGAGCTTCGCTGCTCCTTCTGTAATTGCGTCCGCCATGACGTCAATAGCTCCGTATAATCGTTATGAAGTGTGCTTATGTGCCAAAAATGCGTGCTGACAACCCAGGGTAGCTTTTCAACTCCTGTTGTGGCGGTTTTGTTGGAGCGACGTTGACTTGCCTTATCAGTGGGACCCCTCGTTGTTGACTCAGAAATGTTCTGCGATTTCATTGCCCCGCGCTTCAGCCTTGTCACTCGATACGCGAACAAGATAAGATTGCCGCGCCATCCTCGCACGGACCCAAATGTGCTTGTACCTTGGGGATTGTTATTGCCTAATTCGTCAATACCTCACCATAATTCTTTGTCCTATACAACATCGAGTCACAAACCTCACATTCACTCCCTTTGATGTTAGCATCATATTTTTCCAAACGTCTATACTCAATATCCTCAATAGTCAAGATGGCAACTCAAGTCTCTGAAATTCCCACCGTTGCACAACTATATCAGCTCAAGAAGCTTTTACCCCCAGGCACCGAGAGTAGCGCTTCCGTGACACCATCACAGGCTCTCAACAACAAGGTTTCCATTTATCGCGGCAATATCACAAAACTCCAAGCCGATGCTATCGTGAATGCAGCCAACAAGTTTCTAGCCGGAGGAGGCGGCGTCGACGGAGCAATCCATGCTGCAGCTGGCCCCGGCCTCCTGGAGGAATGCAGCACTCTGGACGGATGTGAAACTGGCAGTGCAAAGATTACTGATGCTTATGAGCTGCCCTGCAAGAAAGTCATTCACGCTGTTGGTCCAGTTTACTCGAGGTCAGGGCCTGAAAAGAGCGCTGCGTTGCTGGCCAGCTGCTACACGACAAGCCTCCAGTTGGCAGTTGACAGTGACTGCAAGAGTATTGCATTTAGCGGCCTCAGTACTGGTATTTACGGTTACCCAAGCCAAGATGCTGCGTCTGTTGCAACCAAAGCTGTGAGGGGGTTCCTGGAGAGTGCTGCCGGAGATAAGATTGACAGGGTCATTTTTTGCACATTTGAGATGAAGGATGTCAATGCTTATAACGATTGGATCCCGTAAGTCACTTCATTTGAAACCCAAATGAGATTTACTGACATAAGATAGTTGGGCTTTCCCACCGACGGAGCAAGATTTGAAGGGAGGAGACGAGGCCAACGAGAGCGAACAGATTGAAACCAGCGATGCGGCCGAGAAACCGGATGATGTTGAAGCCAAAGAAACAGCCGACGACAAAGAAAAGGTTGAAGGCAAGGATGAAGCTAAGGAACCGGAAGTTGTTGAATCCAAAGAAACCGCTGATGGTGATGTTTCTGGGAACCTCACTGGGCCCCACGCAACCGTTGACGACCTTCCAGAGGTTCCACAGGCAGAGCCATCAGTCGTGGATGAGCCAGAACCAAAGAGGCAGAAGCAACAACAACCATCAGAGTCGTAGAATGTTACTAAGGGTGCCAGTTTCAGAGAGTGGTTTCTTGATAAATATGACCGTTCTGATGTATTTATAGAAGCTTGGGGGAATAGAATTCTGTTCTGGATAAGTGCAAGGACAATAGATGTGGGCAAGCGGACAATAGCTAGCGCTACTATCCACCAAAACAATCCTCATTGATAATAGTAATGTACGGCCCTAATGAAAAGTAATGCTGAGTTATCTCACAATTCAAGTGTTCGCATATTCAGGCTTATCAGTTCGTTTTCTTGCCTTTCCTCTTGTGGTAGTTTCTCATGACCCAAGCGCACTAGCCAGCCTGGTAGAAGGTACGGCTTTCGCAAAGATACATGCTCCATTATCCCAAACCACCCTGAGGAGCAAATCAAACAACCCACGTAGATTTCCATTAATTATATCTCGTGGTTATCAGCTTCAATCAGATAAATGGCGCGGATACCAGGGGTCTTATGAGGTCCCAACAATTCAAACTGTGGGGAAATTGCGTGGGGCCGGACCATTGTGCGGGGTATTGGGGTATCCAGCCGGGCCGAGGAGTTAATGCGTGCCAAGGTCCATCACCTCGAAGCTATTGCCGAGGGAGGAGCTTCAAGACCAACCAGTATCACCAATTCATTCTCTTTAATTTTGAAATCAGTGCCTGGTTCAACTCGCTCCGCATCATATACACCGATATCTCAACCACCTCTCCCATCTAATCATGACAACCTTACGATCCCAACCCCCAACCTCTGAGGCTTACCTTGTGAGCTATCCAGCCCAATATGTCGTCCTCCTCACTATAAACCGCCCAAATGTCATGAACTGCATCCACGCACAGGGCCACTGGGATATGGATAACTTTTTCACGTGGTTTGACAACGAGCCCAGCTTGCGCGTCGCAATCGTCACTGGCGCGGGCCCGAAGGCCTTCTGCGCCGGCCAGGATCTCATCGAGCAGGGACGCTTCAAGGTGAACCCACCACCAAGGTCATCCACGAAGCACCCACCGGGAGGGTTTGCAGGGCTGAGCAGGAGAATTGGGAAGAAGCCAGTCATTGCTGCTGTCAATGGGTTTGCGTTGGGAGGAGGGTTCGAGATTGTGCTTAACTGGTTAGGAACCTCACTCAATGTTTGAGGCAAAAGCTAACGAATGGATAGTGATCTTGTTGTAGCTTCTCCAACCTCGTCGTTTGGACTACCAGAAGCATCAGTTGGTCTGTATGCGGCTGCCGGTGGACTGCCCCGTGTTGTCCGCAACTGTGGACTTCAGATTGCTTCAGAGATTGCGATGACAGGTCGCCGACTCACTGCTGAAGAAGCCCTGAAATACAGCCTTATCAACAGGATTGCCAAGTCTCCCAGCACTCTCATTGCTGAGAGCTTGGAGCTCGCCGCGAAGATCTCGAACCTCTCACCAGACGCCATCATCGTGACAAGGAGCGGACTGCGTGAGGCCTGGGAGACGGGAAGCGTCGAGAGAGCGACGCAGATCACGGCGGATAGATATGATTACCAGCTATACTCTGCCCCGAACATGAAAATCGGGCTGGTTGCGTTCGCGCAGAAGAAGAAGCCGGAGTGGGTGCCGAGCAAGCTGTAAAATCGCGATATTCGAGAGCGTTGTCGTTTAATCATAGCATTTGTATCAGTTATATAAACGATTAACCTTTCACTTTGTCTATAACGTATTTCACAAGCGAGTGGCCCACACAAGCGAGTGGCCCAGGAAAACACCAAAACGCGTCAACTTAACTACAGTCAAGTATGCCACCACCAACACAAGCCCAATACTCTGATAAAGAGGGTAGAATACTACTAGCTATCCAAGCAATCAAGCAAGGCCAGATTCAAAGTGTTCGAGTAGCTGCAGCATCGTACGATATCCCTCGAACGACACTACGTCGACGAATTGAAGGAATGACTTCCCGACGCGACTCTACCCCTAATTCGCAGAATTTGACTCCGTACGAAGAGTCAGCTCTCGTTCGGTACATCCTCGACCTAGATTCACGTGGATTTCTGCCCCAGCTGCAAGCTGTGCAAGAAATGGCAGACCTTCTACTCTCCGAACGAGGCGAGAGCCCTGTTAGGATAAACTGGACTACTAACTTCATAAAGCATCGTACGGAAATCAAAGCAAAGTTCAGTCGGAAGTACGATTATAAACGAGCAAAATGTGAAGATCCGAAGATAATTCAAGAATGGTTCTCTCTCGTACGAAATACAGTTGCAAAATACGGAATCTTAGAGCAGGATATCTACAACTTTGATGAAGCAGGTTTTGCAATGGGAGTTATTGCTACTACAAAGGTAGTTACAAGCTTAGAAGCAAAGAGCCGTCTGAAGACTATACAGCTAGGGAATAGAGAGTGGGTGTTAATTATCTAAGGTGTTAATTCGTACGGATGGGCACTCCCGCCGTTCATCATTTTTAAGGCACAGAATCACCTCTTAGCTTGGTATGAGGAGTTGGGATTACTAGACAATTAGGTGATTACGCTAAGTGAGAATAGGTGGACTTTAAATTCAATTGGGTACGAGTAGATTTAACACTTCAATTGACATACAAGCACTCGTACGATCGGAACCTATCGCCTTCTTATTCTTAACGGACATGAGAGCCACCTCTCAGCTTAATTTTAGCACTACTATATAGAACAGAAGATAATCACCCTCTATATGCTACCACACTCCTTACACATTCTTTAGCCGCTTAACGTAAGCTGCTTTGCTCTACTAAAGCTTTCGTACGGACGTTAGATTAAAACCTTCGTACGGAACAGGCTAAACCACATCACAAAGCTTAAGTTTCTCTCTACATTCAAAGAGGCATTTAAAGCTACATTTATAGAGCAGAATATTAAGAGCGGGTTCCGAGCTACAGGACTAGTTCCGTACGAGCTACAGAATGTCCTTTCTCACTTAAATCTACACTTGAGAACTCCAACTCCTCTAATAGTTAAGAGTGACAATTGGACTTCAAAGACTCCCTAAACTATAAGGGAGCTTGATTTTCAAACAGAGCATATTAAGAACCGTGTCGTACGACATCAGAATAGCTCTCCTAGCTCAATTAATGATGCACTAAGCCAGCTTGCAAAGGGAGCTTAGGTTATGATGCATTCTGCTGTTCTGCTTAAGGCAGAAGTTAAGGCTCTATAAGCAGCAAATGAACAGAAAAAGAGGAGGGAGAGGAAGCGCAAGAGGCGTATAATGCAAGGGGGTAGTCTCTCTATACGAGAGGGAGAGGATATGCTTCAGAGTGCTGAGGTAGAAGCTCAAGTCCGTACGGAGGTGGCAAGTGAGCGTAGTCGGCAGGTGGGTTCTACAGGCCGACAGAAGCGCTGTGGCATATGTGGTATTATGGGCCATAACTCCCGTACATGTACGAGGCACGAGGATTCAATTACGATCGAATAAGGGTCATTATGTAGGGTAGTGGTGTAGTAGTAGGCAGTAATAGTCAATTTTGGTGTTTTCGTGGGCCACTCGCTTGTGTGGGCCACTCGCTTGTGAAATACGTTATTGGTACTAAAATGAGTTAATAACAAAGCATTTTCTCATCCTTTCGGTTGTGTCCCCGCTGAGGGGTCCATGTGAAACTTCCCTGCGTCCCGAGGCTCACCCCATAAATTCTATGGCAGCTTGGGTGGACTCAGTTAGCCACCAAGCATCCTAGCAACGCGACCAACTCGGCAAGAGGATCATTACCCCATAATATAACACCCGTCGAGTAGCCATATATATACCATCTATCTAGGGAGCTCTTCACGTAATATTCAAACACAGAATTGAATACTTGTAACTACCGTAACTCTTATTCTTATCTTTTAGTGTAAACCAAAATGTCGCTTGTTACGCCCCTCACAAAGCTGATGAATATTCAGCACCCCATTTTCCTGGCCGGGATGGGTAAGACCTCGGGAGCACCGCTGGCAGCTGCTGTCTCTAATGCTGGCGGACTTGGCGTTATCGGCGGGGTTGGATATTCCCCACGCCAATTGAAGGAGATGATCGATGAGCTCAAGGCTGGTCTCACTGAAACTGGCACTTGATTATAATTCTAATATTCGTCTAGAGCCTTCTGGTAGACAAAAATGCCCCGTTCGGAGTAGACCTCCTCATCCCTCAAGTCGGTGGAAATGCGCGGAAAACCAATGTAAATGCGCCTACGCCAACCCATTAAACTAAACACTTTCTAATGAAATAACCAGGTTGACTACGCAAAAGGCAAGCTGAATGAGCTCATCGATGTTATCATCGAGGGTGGCGCCAAAGTCTTCGTCTGCGCCGTCGGCGTCCCCCCCAAAGCCGTCGTCGAGAAGCTCCACAAAGCCGGTGTCCTCTACGCCAACATGGTCGGCCATCCAAAACACGCGCACAAGGCCTGCCAGATCGGTGCCGATATTATCGTCGCCCAGGGTGGTGAAGCGGGCGGTCACACAGGCGATATCCCCTTCAGCGTGCTCATCCCTGCTGTCTCCGATGCGATTAAGTCGTATAGGTCGCCATTGACGGGCCAGCCTGTCTACCTCGCTGCCGGGGGTGGTGTCTTTGACGGCCGCAGTTTGGCATCGGCACTGATGCTGGGTGCGAGCGCCGTGTGGGTGGGTACGCGGTTTGTGGCGTCGAAGGAGTCGGGTGCCTCGGAGCACACCAAGGAGACGCTTGTCAAGGCAGGATTCGACCAGGTTATTAAGACGACGATCTTCACTGGACGCCCGGTGAGGCACTATGCTACGCCTTATATTAAGGACTGGGAGGAGAATCGCCAGGGGGAGATTAAAGAACTCCTAGGAAAGGGAATCGTGCCGCTACAGTGGGAGCTTGAGAAGTATGACAAGGAAGGAAAGTCGACGGAGGATATCGAGGATCAGACCACCTTTATGTATGTTGTCCCTATCCCCGCGCCATATTGCATAAGAATGCTTGCTAACTTTAATTTCGTTGCTAGGCCTATGGGATATGTGGGTGGTCTCGTCACACAGTTGAACCAACCTGCCGGAGATATTGTGCGGGAAATGGTTGATCAAGCATATGAGCTTCTTCGTAGCCCAAGTAAATTTGTAAATGACTCGAAATTGTAAGTAGATCATAGGGACAAGGAGTTGGTTGGCGAATATATATCAATCACATATTATTAAATGCCCTCGAAATGATGTAAAAATGGCATTTATTTCTCAACTTGGATTCAAGATAATCATATCTACTTCTTCAAGTACAATGTCTGCACGTTACAGTAGGCCTTGACACCGCCCAGACCGTTCTCGTACCCGATGCCACTGTCCTTGTGTCCGCCGAATGGGTAGTTTGGGTTGACTTCCATGTGAGAGTTAACCCACACGGAGCCGGCCTCAATCTGCTCTGCAATGCGGCGCGCCTCAACCTTATCATTGGTCCATACAGATGCCCCGAGACCCATCCTGGTGTTGTTGGCACGGGCAATGACATCGTCCTCATCCGACCACGACAGGATGGGCAAGATTGGGCCTGTATTAGTTAGTACCGAGTTAATTTTTTTCCCCAAGAGTATAAAAGAATCACTTACCAAATGGTTCCTCGACCACAATTCGCGAGTCTTCCTTGGGCCTATCAATGATAGTGGGGTTAATGAAGTAACCAGGGCTCTCTTCAATCTTGCCGCCAACGGCTACCTTCCAACCCTCCTTCTCAATGTCATTGAAAAATCCCTTGATACGCTCATACTGCATCTCGTTCTGGACCGGCCCGATATTCACAGTAGGGTCGTTCTCGCCCTCTCCAACGCCCTCTCCAAGCTTGAACGCCTTGACAGCAGCGACTAAAGCATCGCGGAACTCTTCGAAAATGCTTTCGTGGACATAGAGCCTCTTGATAGCAAGGCAAACCTGAGACGAGTTGGAGAATATGACGCCGGCGAGCGCGGGAGCGATCGTGGCAATGTCGATGTTCTTGGTGACGATAGCCGCATCGTTTCCACCAAGCTCGAGCGTGACTCTCTTTAAGGACTTGGAGGCCGACTCCATGACCTTCTTTCCGGTGGCAGTGGAGCCAGTGAAAGAGATCTTATCGACTCCTGGGTGCTCGGTCAACAATTGACCAAGACTGTCGTCGCCACTAAGAACTTGGACGACTCCAGGGGGGAAGAATTTCTGGGCCATCTCGACAAGCTTGAGGCCAGAGTATGGTGTATATGGAGAGGGCTTGATGATGATGCAGTTGCCAGCAATGATTGCAGCCGCGATCTTGGCGGCTGTGCAGTGGAGAGGTAGGTTCCACGGCACAATGCCGACAACAACGCCGAGGGGCAGGTAGCGGACGCGGACTTCGCGTCCTGGGGTGTCCTCAACAATTTCATCCTTGGGTTGAAGCTTCGCAGTCTCAGACAGCCATCCGGCGCCCATATGGACAAGAATTTCGGCAATTGAAACTGGTGCTCCAAGTTCGTAGCCGTTGAGCTTGATAAACTCCTGTTGGTATTCGTAAATAGTTGCTCCAAGGGCAGTTAGACCTTTCGCGCGCTCCTCGAAGCTGGTCTTTTTCCATTTGGGGAAAGCGGCACGCGCTGCTGCAACTGCTTTGTCAACATCTTCGGATGTAGAGAGAGGGACTTCGGCCAGGGGCTTCTTGGTATGCGGGCTGATTCCATGGCGGGTGGTTGAGGTGGTCTTAAGCTCCCCGTTTATGACATTGTGGAATGTAGTGAAGTTGAACTCCTTCTTGGAGCTATCGTTAGTTACTGCAGCCATTTTGTTAGATATAGTGTAATAAGAGAGAAACAAGAGCTTAAGAAAGGCAGCAATCGGGAATAGTCTGGGCTATATAACCCTTATTGTCTCATGGATGGTGATATTCCCCGCTCCGGATCGATGAAAGCTTTGAAGGCGGGGAAGACTTATCCTACCTAACCGCAGAAACGGTTCGAATAGCTCCAATCATTGCTAAACTCATCCTACATCTTTGACTCCTTTTGGCTCCTTCGAGCAAGAAGGCTGAACTGATGTTTACAACCTCGGCGCTGACGTCGGCAAAGGCGTGTAATTATGGTGGGGTAGTTGGCTGGGTAGACATGTGGTTGGCCCGAGTTTTGCGTACTGACCACCGACTACTGACCTGCTCCCGTCAACGAGGCTGTAAAGTCGCTTAGGCAGCATCATAAGGGCATATGGAGGTATTATGATTAGTTAAAACATTGTATAACCGATCCATTGTAGTGTATTTTTTTTCAGGGGCTGTGACGGCGACGTGATCGTTTTTCATGGTCCTTGAAGTAGACGCTCAATAGTGGGCTAGGATAAATAGCAATATATGAGAAAGGGTGGTGGACTTTAAAGTCAATGGGAGCTGTGGAACAACCAATAGAACTCAGTTAGTCTATTGCAAGTGCGAATAAGAAGTTAATCAATGATAGATAGCGGTGGTAAGTATTATAGTATGGACATTTTTATGTGCTACCTTGTTAGAAATATGACAGCGATCGCAATGCCATTATGAAAAGCCGCAGAGCAGTCTCACCGTGGACTTTTGTAGAGTTATCTGTATTGTTACCGTGAAGTCATCGGAATCGTTGCTGTGAGCATCTGTTTCTGGAGTCTATAGAGAGTTACAGTCGTACTTGAAAATGAAACTTACTACTTTCTATAAGCTGTGATTATACTATCCGATCTTTTTTGTATTCCTACTATATTGAAAGTCAACAATAGGGTAATTGTAGCAATTGTAGGTATGATTGACGAGGAGAGAATATGTATCACGTGGTATTACCCCAGAAAAGCTAAATCGGGCGATGTCACGCTAGTCCCTATGTGTAATTCACGTGATCAGAGCCGTCGCGCTAAGGTTCCGCCGCGACATTGAGATTTTGGTGATAAGGCTGGATGAGGTCAACAATTCGACCCCTTCCGCATCCTCATCAGCCCATAACTCAACCGCCACGATGCCCGTCGTCAAAGGAGGAGTCTGGACTAACGTCGAAGACGAGATCCTCAAAGCAAGCGGTGCGTGAAGCCTGTTTTTTTCCTCCTCAAACCTCCCCGTCGTAACGTTATACTAACTCAACCTCAGTCTCGAAGTACGGATTGCAGCAATGGGCGCGAGTCTCTTCGCTGCTGGCGAGAAAGACGCCAAAGCAATGTAAAGCGCGGTGGAGCGAATGGCTGGACCCTGGCATCCGGAAAGTCGAATGGAGCAAGGAGGAAGACGAGAAGCTCTTACATCTGGCGAAGCTCATGCCGACACAATGGCGCACGCTCGCTCCTCTTGTCGGCAGAACCGCAAACCAGTGTTTGGAACGATACCAGAAACTACTCGATGAAGCAGAACAGAAAGAGGCTGGAGATTTAGGACTCACTGGAGTCGGTGGTGAAGCGCAAGCTCCGTCAGCGGACGATGTACGAAAGTTACGACCAGGCGAAGTGGACCCCGACCCAGAATCGAAACCTGCCAGGCCAGACACGATAGATCTAGATGAGGACGAAAAGGAGATGCTGAGCGAGGCGCGTGCTCGTTTGGCAAATACACAGGGAAAGAAGGCCAAGAGGAAGGCCCGAGAGCGTCAGCTAGAGGAGTCCCGCAGACTCGCTGTGCTCCAAAAGCGTCGCGAACTCAAGAATGCCGGAATCAACGTCAAGGTTGTTAGCCGAAAGAAGGGGCAAATGGACTACAATGCCGACATCCCATTCGAAAAGAAGGCAGCCCCTGGATTTTACGACACTGGAGAAGAGGCCGCGATCAACGAGAAGCAAAGGGAATCATTCGATCCTCGAAAACAACAACTTGCGAATAAGCGGAAAGGGGACGCCGATGAGGACCCAGACCGTAAGCGGAGGAAAAACGAGAAGGATGCGCCATCTGCATCATACCAAGCGGCAATTAAGGCCGGACAGATGCAGAAAATACGAGAAGCAGAGCAGAGCAGCAAGCGTCGATCTCTCGTTCTACCCTCGCCACAGGTTGGGGAGGGTGAGTTGGAAGAGATTGTGAAGATGGGCATGATCGGAGAACGCGCAAACCAGATGGCGCGCGCGAGCGAGAACGACGCGACTAGAGGTCTGGTAGGATCATACAGTACGATTAACACAGGGGCGCCGATCCGGACACCTCGAGCCCCGGCCCAGGAAGATCGTATCGCGAACGAGATCAAGAATATTCGAGCCTTGACCGAAACTAAATCGTCACTGCTCGGTGGCGAGAATACGCCATTATACGAAGGCGCTGGCAGCACTGGCTTTGAAAGCGTGGCTCCCCGCAAAAGCCAAATAGAAACACCCAACCCCATGGCCACGCCATTCCGTGGGGGTGCTGGCGTTGGGGAAACCCCCATGCGTACACCAGGTGTTGGGCAGACGCCGATGCGAGACAACTTTGCCATAAACTCTGAGGGCGACATGGAACTCGTCAGCGCCACGCCGCGGGATATGAAACTCCGAGAGTTGGCGCTGAAGCACCAACTTAAGCAAGGCCTAGCCTCCCTACCAAAGCCGAAAGACACAGAGTGGGAGCTCGAGCTTCCCGAAGAGCAGCAGGAAGTATCTCGCGTGGAGGTATCAGAGGAAGACGCGGAAATTAGAGACAGGAGGAACAAGCAGATCAAAGAGGCGCAGGAGCTCCTCGAGCGCAAGCGCCAGACGCAAGTTCTTCAGAGAGGACTCCCGCGTCCTGCCCTCGTAGACATAGATGCGATTCTGAAGGAAGCGGCTGCAATTTCCGATCCCATCCAAGCAAGCATCGCGCAAGAGATGTCGCTCCTCATCGGAAACGATGCCGCGAAGCACCCCGCTCCGGGCTTGAGACTCAAAGGCAAACCAAAGCAGCTTGACTTGTTCGAGGACGATGTGCTCGCGCAGGCAAGACTAGCGATTGCTGTGGAGTCGTCTCGCAACGGCTCCGCCGTGGGCGCCGAGATATTCGATAAGACGTGGAATGAGCTACACCGCTCAGCACTGGCACCTGCACTTGTTGATTACGAAGATGAGGAGCCTAGTGAGCGGGAGCTGCTGATGCAAGCATTCGACGTAAGTACCCTGATGTCCTCTGACTATCCACGGAAACTAACATGCGTCCCAGGCCGTCCAGAGCGAAATCACCACCACCGCCGAACGCGGTAACAAGCTCGAGAAGAAGCTCGCGCTACACTTGGGAGGATACCAGAAGCGACAGAAGATGCTGCGACAGAAGATATCCGAGGCGACAGAGGCGCTAGGTACCGCAACGAACTCTCTAGATGCATTCCGCACGCTGCAAATCGGAGAGGAAGCCGCGATTGCGTCGCGGCTGGAGGGGTTGAGGGCCGAGGTTGGGTTCATTACGAAGAGGGAGAGGGAAGCGCAAGAACTGTATCGGGATAGGAAGGAGGAACTGGACCGGATTGTAGCGGCCAGTGGGACGAATGGGTATCATTAGGTGTATGAATGGGATATATGTACTGTACAATAGGTAGCGACGGCCGGGATGGGCAAAATCTCGGGGAATCATAATTATTATAGAACCATCTCGCCGCCTTGTACTTTCCGCCTCGTATTTGTATCGTGCCTTCCTCATGATTTTAGTTGTCTTCATCTGTCCGTATGTTAGGAGGAAGGTGCGAGGGTCTCAGTCGCGCCTTCCTTAGCCTCGAGTCCTCGTCAGGAACGAGCGCGACCCACCTCGTGCCAGCTACCAGCCACCACACGGCTACAGCCTTGTGGCGTCCAAGGTTACATTTCCGGAATCGTAGGACGAACAACACCAGTGCAACCTTCATGGTCCATCTCCAACATCATAATAACAGATCCTCGCGATGTCTAACCCCTCAATAATACCGGCGCGCTTCTCTGAGAAGGAGGAGCACGCCAGCGAAAGCACCAGCGCTCCACTTGCCGATTCTAAACGAGACCAGCCTTCGGATTCCCCGCATCCAACAGAGTCTAATTCTTCGCCGTCCTCGACGCAAACTTCCTCTTCCCGGCTTCAAACAGCAAATAATATGGGTATTCAGTCGCAGATACAGACACGCGGTGCAGGTTCCGCCAGGAACCGCCCGTTCGCAGTCGCGCTCACGGTTGCTGTGGTTTTGTACTTCGCGTTTACGATGACTACGAGGGTATTTGACTTCAGTGGTTTCACATCTACGGCATGCCATCAGCAAACGAGCAATGGTGCAGCTCCAGCTGTGGTCGAGAGGACGGGAAAGTTAGTCCCGCTTGAAGCGCACGTCATGAGCAAATGTCCAGACACAAGGGTATGTATTCCTAAGTACCTCCACGCGCAAGCTAACACATCTACCAGGCCTGCCTCCGCGAACTCGTCCTCCCTGCTATGGAGCGCGTCAGCTCCAAAGTCGACTTCACACTCACCTTCCTCGGGCGCCCGACCGAGAACGACGGCGTGGACTGCATGCACGGCCCGCCAGAGTGCATGGGTAACATCCTCGAGCTGTGCGCTGCCCACCTCTACCCCGAGCCACGCATCTATCTCGGCTTCGTCATGTGCCTCTCCAACGACTACAAGGAGATCCCCGATGAGGCCCTGGTTAAGGGATGCGCGCTGGAGCACGCCGTAGACATCCAGAAGCTGAATGACTGCGCGGGCAGTGCCGACGGGATGGGTATGGGACTGCTGAGGGATAGCGTCCAGAGGAGTATCAATGTGGGCGTCAGATCGAGCTGCACGGTGAGACTGAACAACGAGGTGTACTGCGTGCACGACGGGGATTGGAGGGACTGCCCTAATGGTCCGCGGGTGAATGATCTGGTTATTGAGATAGAGAAACTGTACCGCGATTCTTGAGCGGCTCGAAGACGTCGATCCATAGCTCGCTAGACTCCCCAAGACCATACGTTAGGCTCACGCTGTCCAACCCGGCTTCGTCGCCGCCCGGCATTGTCTCTAGCTGTGAAATGAGGCTCTCGAACCCGATGGCTTTGCCCACTGACTGCGTGGCGCCAGCCTCGAGAGCGACGTGCACCACGTGGATATGAAAGTGATAGTACGTAGGCTGATAATGCACATACAACTTCAACTGATCCTCATCGAGCTTCGTATATGTCCCCACTGTCGCCGCCAAAATCTTGCGCCTCATCTCCTTCAGCCACAGAACATGCTTCTTCCGTAGGTCGCGCAGACTCCAGATATCCCTGCGCTCCACCAGCGCGAGAAGGTGCAGGCTCTCCATCGTCTTGCGGTCCCAGTTCAGGTCCGGCAGCAGCAGGAAGCCGCGCTCTGTGTCTACTCCACGCACTGTGCGGAAGATCACATCCTCCACCTCCGTCTTGCCCTCAATGATATTGTACACCCAGTTCAACCTTCCCCCTTCCCGCTGTCGCTGCATATATGGCCTCACCGAATTTTTGTATGTCTCCGCCGTCTCCGTCACCATCCGCGTCCCCTGCCGGCTGTACTTCTTGATATGTTTCTCCGTACACGGGTAGATCAGGTTGATCTTCAGGTCGTCGTGTATCTCAGCCGCACCACCGTCGGCTGCGTCCCCGCTACACGCCATATACCAGAAGTAGACATCGTTTGCACCTAGGTTTCGGCACGAGCGCAGCGCGCGCGGGAGTTCGGCGAGGTGTTCGGCGGATGCGGAGAATGGAGCACGCTCCAGTAGGAGTAAGGCCGGGGTCGTGGAGATGGCGCCGAGGAGGACAATCCGGCGTCCGGCTTGGTCTGTGGTGGGGTTGGGTGGTTAGCGGGGTCAAGGCGGCCAGGTAGGAGTGGGCGGACCTTGGTTTAGGACGCGTTCGAGTTTGAAGTTGGGAATTAGAGATTCGGCTGCTGAGGGGGTTGTTATGCCTGCACTGGTCTCCATGGTGCCTTTGGATTGAGGGGTTGTACTGTGGAGGGTGCTTGGTGGGAGGTGGTTGGTTTGTGGGGGGTCTTTTTTGGTTGAACAAGAAAGTTGCGGTGAATGCAAGGTACGCGACAGGGGTACCCGCGCGGCCCAAGATCCGAGAATCGATCGCGCGCGGATAGAAATTCATACCAAAATTAGAGCTAACAGACTCTTGTTACCTACAATCCTAGGTGACTTATGGCCTTGGTTTTATTCACAGTTACTGTAATTGTTTAAAGTGACTATGGGCTCTGTGCGGTGTCCTACATTCTTTGGGGAACGGAGGCTACGGCGTAATAGTAGGGACACTGTGGTAGTCGAATGATTAAAAAACGGCACAGTTCACCATCAAAATACTTGTGCCGCTCAAAAAGTGGCATAGAACCTATCTCTTAAGTTCTATTTGTTAGTAGCCAGCCTACTACTTGCAGCCCTAAGTAATTAAACGCCTTAACTTGAGTTTTAATTACTATAATCACTGTTGTTGTCTACAGTCACTCTTCGGACTTTTAGGCCGCACAGTGCCTAGCGCTACTTAAAGTCTAGAGGGTGGCTGTAGATAACAACAGTATTTACAGCAATTAAAATATAATCAGGGGCGTTCAGTTACTTAGGGCTATAGTTAATACATTAGTTACTAACAAATGGAACTAAAGAGACAGGCTCTATAACCAAGTAACTACTAGATAAGAACTGTGCTGCTTATTGTTTCAACTCTGTAAGGGCGTCTGCGTGAGTTACATGCATTAGTTACAGTATATAATGTGTTCTGTTTCGTTCTTTCCTAACTAACAGAGTGGTTTTTTTTGCGATCTGGCAAAAAATAAAAAATAAAAAAATATAGACGATGTGGGCAGGATTTGAACCTACGCGGCCGAAACCATATGATTTCTAGTCATACCCATTAACCACTCTGGCACCACACCAAGGACTAGTTAGGAAAGAACGAAACAGAACACATTATATACTAAAATTATGCCCTCTTTTTTATTAAACTCCTGTTCAGTCAGCCACCTCGAATTTTGCCTAATGTCGCGCATATTCCCAAGCTTCTAAAGCGTCTATAATTGAGCCCTTTTCTGCTATGCTCTGGTTACATTCCTCTTGTCGCTAGATGTCTTTAATTTATTTATTCCAGCAGTCCTTTGAACAACAAGTCTGCCTTTTGTAGCAGTCATGAACCCTGGGCTGGATCCTGTGCCAAAGAGAACCCGAGAAAGTACGTCCAAAGTTCGGACTGGATGCAGCACTTGCAAAGCTCGTCGAGTGAAATGCGATGAAGCAAAACCTATCTGTGGACGTTGCGCCATTGGAGGTCGGGAATGCGAGTACAACGCCGCGCGTACAGCACGGCTACCTCGAAACGTGATCACGGTGTATCTGCCCCCTATACAAAGTCAGCCAGAATTATTCGTAAATTACCGCGGCCTCGACTACTTCCACCAGAACCTTGCTGCGAAGTTGGACGGACAATTCACTTCACAATTCTGGAGCAAGCTTGTCTTACAACTATCACACTCTGAACCATCAATTCGACATGCCGTATCAGCCATCAGCATCATTTCTCAAGACGTCGAATCGTCCCTACAGAATCCGGCAGGCTATGTCAATGCCAACCCCGAGGCTCAACAGGGGTGGAACAAAGCAATGAAGAGCCTATCAGCTCGAATTCAAGCGCATCCCAACTCGAACTTGGTACCTTTAACCTGTTGCCTTCTGTTCACGTGTATCGAGCTCCTTAGGGGCAATGGTGAATCTTCTATGCTTCATGTTCAGAGTGGATTCAATATTCTTGCTGCGCTCCGTCGCAACAGCGACGGAGCCCCGGGGGTAGCGTCGAATATCTCGCCCAACGATCTTAAAGCCATTGAAGATTACATCGTTCCGATGTTCTCACGTCTGAATGTACTCTGTTCTCTCGCTGGCAAAATAACTCCGCCAATATACCTTCCTACAGCTAAAGAAGACTCTCCTCAAGAAGACCTTACTCATTCTAGACAACAACTCGTCGAGGTCTCAGATGCCTGCATCCGATTCATTAGCACAGCTTCTATAAAGGCATTCAAGTTAGAAATTAACGTCGACGATTTCATTGAACAGGTTAAACTTCAAACAAGGCTAGACGCATGGCACGACCGGCTGGACGATCTTCTTGAACGAATGCAGGCTGCCGGCAACCCAGCAAAACAGGACGCGCACAGTCTACTCTTAGTACAATACAAAATCATTTACATCTGGGTGCGAGTCTGCACCACGGCTGGGGAAATGGCCGTTGACGCTTACCGCACCGATTTTGAAGAGCTTCTATATCACGCGGAACAAATCACCAAGCCAGGCGTGAGAATGGCAACACCGCAACCGCTATCTTTCGACATCCAAATCCTAGGGCCTCTGTATTTCACCGCGCTGAAATGCCGCCATCCCGCAACACGAAGGCGCGCGGTGGAAATGCTGCAATGGGCGCCTCGGCGGGAAGGACTCTGGAATGCAAGTTACGCATACGTAACTGCCAAACGAGTGATCGAGATAGAAGAAATAGATCTCAACGGGCAAGAATGGCCAGACGAGGCTTCGAGACTCTATGGTCTCCCACTGCCCAATGATGAGTCGCGGGTCGACAGCCTTGGCGAGATGCCTTTTGGCCTTCGGAAGTTTGACTACAGCATCGTGCCCAGCCCGGCCTGTCCAGGCACGCTTAAAGTTGATTTCTACAAAAAGCCGTTGGGACCATGGGGAGGGTGTCAGACACTCACGGAGTATATCAAATTATGATCCGGCGGGTATCTGTTGCTAGTTGTTCTACAGTTAGAAGGCTTTATATATGATATGTCTCGAGGTTTTTCTAGCCAGGACTCCCGCAGTCAATATAGTATCCGAAAACGCCTGTTAATCCAAACTATATTACTGATCGAGCTAATATATATACCTCGCCAACTTCCAAAAGCACCAAAAGAAAATCTAATGCGAGATTCTAGACTCGCACTTTCACCCTCAGATGAATACCTTCAAGAGTTATACTTCTGCTGCAAGTGAATGTTCTCTATAGAGGAGCTATTCGTATCAATGGCAGCCTTTCTGGACTGTCTAACCGACCAAGTCGCGTTGGCCCAGTTGCCACCAAACGCAATACCAGGGTGCAGTACCGTCATCGCAAGCACTGCTAGGAAAATCATCGGCCCCTCCAAGATCATAAAGGACACCTCGTCGTTGGCAATGGGCCCATTGAAACCTTGCTGCAATTCTGCAATACGGTATACCGAACGGACGAAGATGAGCGCAACAGCTGCGCCGAGCGCATACTGGAACCAAGTGAACTTCTTCGTGGCCCTCAGACCGGCGAAGCGCACGTCCCTGTCGCTCTCAGTTGTCCTACGCAGACGGAGTATGAATTCCGACCACAATCCCATGTAGATGAGCAGCGAGACGACTTGAAACACAACACCAGCGACCATAATGGCCTGTCCTGTATCGCTCTGATATTTATCAATGGCTGTGGCTGCGAGCCCGCCACCGGCGCCTTGGAGAACGAGCGAGATAAAGTCGTTTGTCATGAAGGTGATTGCGTAGGTGCGCGGGCTGAATCGGGAGATTTGCTGGCCGTAGATGATGATGATGCGGGAGAGGCAGAGGTAGAGGGCACCGGCGAGGAAGGCGGGGCCGATTGTTAGGGTGACAAGATAGCTATGGGGATTGTCAGGACTCTGCTCTGAGATTTGGACAGGATGGAAGATTGAAGGGAAAGAGAAGGCTTACATGACGAAATTGTTGAAGTCGAATGGGTTGTTATGCAGCATTATTCTGCCGCCATACCCGACTGCCTCAAGCATGAGACCACAGAGCATACCGACCATGAACCCCCAAGTCTTGTACCTAATGCCGAGCCCAAGCTGCGCGATCAGGAGCAGGCCAAAAGCAGCAGCATAGGCGGCATTACCGGCAAGCGTGGGAACATAGTCTATCTGAGCGCAGCTGAGGGGACATGTTGCCACGGTACAGCCGTAAATGCTTCGGAGAGGACAATATTCTGGCATCTTGGCAGTAAATTCGAAAGGATGAGAGTTGTATTGTGAAGCGAGGAAGAAGAAAAAAGAGTCAGAGACCCGTGGCTACAATATTTTGTATGATTGATTTGATGATTTGATCTAGGTCCAAATCCACAAGTACTCCCGCCCGTATATATATTATTTCCGCTATTCGTAACTTTGACATCTACTCCTTGGATCCAGATGCCTTTCCTATCCACAGATTCAGCTCAAAGGGGTTAGATATTTACGAGACGGCTTTGCGGCCAGTGGTCCAGCCATAATCTTGAGACCCGCATGTTATGATTTGGCCACTCAACAGGGGCTCAAAATTTGTAACAGGCCGTAGCAGTACATAGCTGTTGATAGGTCCACTCGAAGGATTTGGAAGTAATGAGGCTTAGAGGACCTAGCAGCGACCAGGAAGCAGGTACCCACAGTAAGAGTTGACCCACGTGCTATCTAGCCGAGAGTAGTTAAGTCTGCCTAAATGGCGATTTATGATTGGTCATAAATAACCTCGTAAACATCTAACTACAAAGAGATTAGTGTCTTTGAAAAATGCAGTTGAATGAGAAAATGATGATAATGAGTTTATATATTAGATGGCTTACTGGTTATTATTGAAATTGAAACGTATGCCTGATATCCTACCACAGTATGCGTCTATGGCAGAATTTCCCGACCCTCTCTCTCTATAGCCGCGTCACCCCACTCAACCACTTGCCTTAGTTGCTTTCCCAGGACATAAATACGGATGGCTTGGCTGACTGAGGTTAACACAGTCTCCCTTCCCCCGTTCTCACCATGGCCACCCAAAACCTCTCATATGAGAGCCAGCCAGTCCTGGAGAGTGTCGTGCAGCAATCCATACTTCAGCCGTCGTTGCCGCCCAGACCAATCCCAGAAGACCCATGGGACTGAGCTGCCACACGGGTGGCCGCATCTTGCAGGTTAAAATATGAACACAACCATAGATTGAAGTTCTATCCTGTCTTCTGTTTGCAGTTTTGTCCCGCAATGTGATTCTTTGTTTGAAATGCCACCAACAGGATGTTCGCTAGACGTGCCATTGCACTGGCGGCGTTCTGTGTCTTTGGATTCCATGTGATGCTCTGCTCTCATCATACAGAACTGGCTTCACACCCTCTTAATAGCTGAGCAGTTGACCAGGAGCAGTCACCACAGTAGTCTGCAATGTCTCAACCCCACCGTGAGCCACCTTTCCACTCAAAGCTATATCCAGCTGACCCCTCTTTCCAGCTTATCTCAGTCTCCAGCTCCCCCCCAACACTCCCTTCAAACTAAAGCCCTCCCCAGGCAAAGGATGGGGTGCCTTTGCTACACGCCCAATCCCTGCTGGCACTCTCATCCTCCAAGAAACCCCCCTCTTCATCATCTCCAAACCCCACACCGAGATCACAGAAATCGACATCTCCAACGCCCTCAACCAGCTGCCACGGTACGCGCTATCGCAATTCCACCACCTCCGCTACAACGGCAACCAGCCCTTCACGCACCTAACCCACGCCTGCGCCGAGAACTCCTTCGCCCTCCCCCACCCCAGCGGCGTCCAGCGCCACGGCTTCTTCGTCCTCCTCTCGCGCCTCAACCACTCCTGCGTGCCCAACTCCCATATCCCCGACACCGACACCGATGTCGAGGGCGGGGTTATCGCCTGTCTCGCTACGCGCGATATTGCTGTGGGCGAGGAAATCACATTTTGCTATAATGAGGATTTTGCGTGCAGGACGAGGCGGGAGAGACATCGTGCGCTGTGCTTTGTGTGCGTGTGCTCCGCCTGCGAGGGTAGTGCTTCGGCGCAGCGGCTGAGCGATCTAAGGCGCCGGCTTATGAGGGGACTGCACTATCTCACTCATGGGGAGGATACGGTGTGTGGACTTGGGATGGAGGGTACGGGTCCGGTTATCAGCGATGCTGGACTAAGGGCGGCGGCGGACGGGTTTAAGACACCCGTATCTGGTAGATTTGTGCATACGATTCTAATCATGTATCTCCTCGAGGTGGAGGGGCTGATGGATAAGTTCATGGAAGCGAGGATGGGCCCTAGTATCGAGCACACAGCTGCTCTCTTCGTGACGGCGGGTAATGCTAGGATTGCACGTCTTGCAATCGCGCAGGAGACATGGCTGGGGAAGCTGAGCGTGGCTGCAAGACTGTATGGTCGGATGGATGCTAATGATGCCTTTGTTACGGCGGGGCTGCGTATGATCCATGAGCATCCTGAGATGCGTTAGCTTGGATGACTAGGAGATCGGCTACTATCCGTAGATAAAGTGATAAATTTTGGCGGCATTCACAAGCTGACTCCCTGATATGAGATGAGATCTCTATACGGTGTCGTGCAAGCTCTTGACCAAGTTAAATACCATCGCATTTGCAACGAATATTACCTAACAGTATACCAAGAATCTATGTAACCAGAACAAAACTATACTCCATGCCGTTCGTTATTTTTCACTCCCCCTGTCATTTTCATCCCATTATCTTCCTGCACTCCCTTGCCCAAAATGAAAATACCACCTATATGCCGCCCACTCCTAAGCCTTCACGTAAACACTAACTCTGTCTCCCTGTCCACATGCCTCCGATGCATCCCCATTACAAGGCTGATTACACTGCTCCTCTCCCACCTCAGTCGCCGCTCCCAACGCTGCTCCACACCAACACTCGCGCCCATACTCGGCACCAAACACATTGAACCCACCCTCCTTGCAGAACGCAGCGCACTTCTCCAGCGTCAACTCATCATGCGCCAACGACGCACCGCTCAACACTCTCGCATCACGTGAATCCACGTAGCATCCCTGGTACATGTAACCATCCACGCTCTCCTTGCTCTCAGCAACGGGCTCAACCACTGCCTCCGCGCCGTCAAACCCGTAAAGGCTCAGGCGATCCGCACCACCGCACTTCTCCGCCGCGTCGCCGTGGCAGGCCATGTCGCAGCCGGAGGTGGCGGCCTTGGCGGTGGACGAGATGTAGTTGCCACAGTAACACTCACCCGAGTATTCGGTACCGGCGAGAACGAATCCGAGAGACTTGCAGGTGGATTTGCAGAGGGCGTTTGTCAGGCTCGCGGATCCGCCGGCCGGGGAGGCGATGTAGGGGAGGGTCCGGGAGGAAATGGAGTCCGTGTAGCATCCTAGGGAGGCCCAGCCTGTTGATTGAGGCGGGGTCGTTGTTGAGGTTGAGGTTGGAGGACTTACGGTAGTAGATGATGGCTGGGATGTGGTTGGTGGAGCCGTGGAGGACGATGTTGGTGGGGCCGTGGAGGATGATGTTGGGGGGGTGGTCGATGTGTCGGATCCGAAGGGGACACATCCGTCCGGGAGGTTGGAGGTGCGCTTGAAGACGTCTTTGGCTGTGCCCAAAGTAACGTCAAAGGTGGCGCGGAGAGAGAGAGTGGAGCCGATCTTGGTGGTCACGGAGTAGAGGGTGTATGGACCATAGGATTCGCCAGCCGTCATAGGGAGGGAGGTGTGTGTCAGTTGAGGGACGACGAGGCCACCTGTTCTGGCCTTTAAGGAATCTAGGTCGACGGATGGGGTGCCTGTGACTGAGGTGCGTTTCTATAGAAGTAAGCATGGCTCATATTGGCTGATAATAAATTGAAGGGCTTACGGCAGCAACGATGGTCAGTGTGCGGTTATTATTAGCATCAGTGAACACCTCCAAGCAACTCTGCGGTGACTGCAGGATCACCGAGTCCTCCACCGGGTAGCCCTCTCCATTGTTATCGTGCGTCTCGGTAGTGCCTCCGGTAACATCAACCTCAACAATGAAGCTAGAAATGCTCGTGGTGGAATCAATCGAGGCAGCAAATTTGTAGAACTATCAATTGGTTAGATATATACGACAAGGGCACAGCTCATACTTACAGTGAACGAGTCATCGAATCCGGTTCCGGCTCCTGCAGACGTAGTCGTGATGGATCCGCCAGCCTCGCCATCGCGGTTCTTGTACACGAGCTTCACGCTAGAAATAGTATCCGCCGCACGAACAGTCGTCCTCACGCGGATCTCTCCAGTGAACGACAACGTCGTGCCAGGAGCCACAAGAGTAAGCTGGGGACTGACGGGCTTGACTTCATACGGCTGAATTGGCTCCGTGAGATTAACCGTCGGTGGCACGACGTCAATCATCTGCTGTAGGACAACCTTGCAGCGGTCGTGGAACACCACGGGGTTCGCCAGTTTCGTGATGGTGACGTTCTTATCAACCGCAAAAACACGGTTGTCAGAGTCCCGCTTACTGGCTATGGAGATGCCACCCGCCAGCGCGTTCGTCGTATTCCCCAAGAGATAATCTCTCGCAACGCCATGGTCAAACTTGGACTGAGCCTGCGTGGCATCATCAAAAAGAGCAAAATCATTCGTCGCTGTCCCTGGGGCAACGATCAACGGGAACTGGGCCGCGTGCACTCCGCCAATGGTATGCCCACAGGCCGTGAGCTCAATCATCTCGCTCGTGTTGAAGCCCATGCGCAAAAACTGCGCAACGAAAGTCTGGGTCGGGTTCTCTGGCACCGGCACTCCAGTCGACCCAGACTGCGTGGCATCGATTCTGCCCCCACGGATAGGCACAATTGGCCCCCCGCATGCTCGAACAGCTGTATACATGGACAGCGCGAGGAGATCCGAAATGGAGGAGCGCACAGACAGGAAGGCCTGAAGGAAGATGAAGGTGGTCTCGAAGGCAGGCCCGAGGTTCTCGCTGCGGCCAATCTCGAATTGGAGGGAGGCATCGAGGCCGCCGATGCCATTGTAGGTGTCCGCGGTGGCCATGTCATGGAAGGCGGTGCGGATCCACTCGGCGGCATTGATACGGCCAGCGGTGTTGGGGCTTTTTTCGCAAGGAATCACAGAGTCGCTGAAGGTCCGCTTGCGATAGCCAGCCGTGAGGAACATGATGTCCTCAAGCTCATCGGTGGAGGCGGGCCAGGTCGGTGGTGCGGCGAGGCATGGTGTGAGGGCCGCGGCCGCGGCGAGCAAGGTGAGGGAGAGCTTCATGATGGCGGTGATTCGATTTGGAGACGAAGGTGAGGTGAGAGCGAGTGTGGGGAGGGCAAAAGAAGCAAGAGCACACAAAAGCGAGTGACTATCGAACTCGCCGAATGGAGAAGTCCGCGGTTGACAGAGAGGAGAAGGAGGAGAAGAAGGGAGAGAGGAGGAAGAGGGAGGAGAGAAAAAGACCAATTGAGGTTTGACGGACGAACGATAATAAACGACAACAGCCGTCCGTGTGCCGCGTAGGCAGTCAGACAAATGGGATAACACTTACAGGTCTTGGTCTTGGAGTTACCCCTACCTTTGGTGTTGTAAGTACAGTACATTTAGACAACACAGGCCCTGTTTGAGACAAAAAAAGAACAGAGCGGGCCATAAGTTCTGCAAGGAAGCGGGAACCGATGCGATAGAGCGATGCATGCGGGAAGCGAGGCCATAGGGCGATCAGTAGGGCAGTAGTGGGCCCAGATTGTTTGGCAGGAGGCTGTCAGAACGGAGATCGTCATAGGCCGGGCCCTAGGAGAAGAGAATAACACGAGCGAGCGAGACCAGAGCTGGGAGCAGGCAGTACCATCCACACTCTAGCACTTTTCTCTAGTTCCATATTCTAGTTCCATACTCTAGTTCCATACTCTAGTACCATGCTCTAGTAAGGGTAGGTAAGCGTACTGTAGGGGCAACCTGTCGCTTTCGTGCTGCTGTGACTGAGCACAGAAAGTAGTGAAATTACAGAGCGCACAGAAAAAGTACTTCCAGTATGCGTATTGTAAGACAGGCGACGTGTTGTGCGGACAAGTACAGCGCAAGTAGAACACCACGCTTCCTATGCGGAGTAATACACGCTCCGCACGGCAGCGAGTACAAAATAGACGTGTCTGAACGTGTCTGAACGTGGCCCAAGGTGTCCCTCCCCTCCCTGCATGTATCTGCGAGCATATCAGCCACCTTCCCGCCTCGTATCGATAAATTTTCAATAGTCCGACGCTCCTTGGCCCCTTACTGCACCCAGCTATAGTACAGCCCAGGACGGGGATAACTGGGATAACTGGTACTGTAGTATACTGTAGTATAGTAGCCAACACACAAGTCTCATCCATCCCGGGTCCACGGCGCATAATAATCCGCATATACGACACATCGGCCCAATCACAGCCGCTCCATTACTCCCCGCTCGGCCCTGCAATCGTCCGCCTCTGATGGGTTCTGATGCGGGATGGCTGCGTCGGGTTAGAGCGGGGAGAGGGGGGAGAATCTGCAGGCTGTTGTGGCTCGCTCCTTCCCTGGCAAAGATAGCCGGCGGCTGAGAACTGGCGGTCGTGGTCGCTGCCGTGGTTGTGTGTTGATGGCAGCTCGTATTGTTCGCTTCGGGGATAGTGGGGCCCAGATAGCGAAATGGCTGGGTGGTGGCGGGCTTGGCGGGGGGTGCCTGGATTGGTCTGTTAGTGAGGATGGGGGGCCGGCGAAGTACCGGTACGGAACATGTCAGTGAGAGTAAGACGGGAGGACCACGGAAATCACGGAAATCACGGGAAGTCAGACAAATAGAGTGGCCGCGGAGGGACTGGCGGCGCATGGCGGCGCATGGACTGGCGGAAGATTGGAAGGCTGCCAGATAGCTTCCGGATCATCGCGGTATGTGTGGACCACGGTGATCGTTGCTTGGCGGCCTGCAGGGCTGTTCGCGATGTTGTTCTCGATACTGTACGGTGTAGTCCATAATGCACGATATAGTCCACAATGTACGAGAACAATACACGGCACAAACTCATCTCTGGGTCGGGTCGTGGGAGGTAGGACTTGTGTGCCGTGGGATAGCCAAGTCTTTTGTCAATGCCGTACAGACTCAGTCGCCATCCATAATACGGGGAGGGCGTCCCAGTGTCTGTCTACCTCCGCGGTTTGGAGAGGTAATACTGTTCCATGCAGTAAGACTGTGCTGTGGCTGTACGCTCCGAGCTGACCGAGCCTGCGAAGTAATGGAAGTGACGCCGTGAGATGGTCTCTCCAGTCAATTGCAAGGCGATGTGTGCGTTTTGAGATGGCCGAGCCGGCAAGGTATTGGAAGTGACGTTGTGAGATGGACTCTTGAGTCAATGGCAAGGCACTGTGTGCGCTGTGAGAACGCCGAGCTGGCCGAGCTGGTGAAATATTGAAAGCCAAGTCGTGAGATGCTCTCCCAAGGATGTAGATGACATGGCGGCATGCGTTGCGTGTGCCGAGCAAGCAGTATATGTCATGGCGCTGTACTACACCCTGTGCGCCTTCACCCATGCAATCATATGATCTTAGCTTCGACTTTAGGGCAACTGCCACGAGAGTGTACCATGGCGCGGCTCCGGGCGAGATGGGGGTAGTATCGTAGCAACGAGAGCCAGAGTTGATGGAGGTAGCTTGCTAGCCATGTAAATGTCCATGGGGAGATGAAGAAATGGCAACTGAGGCGCAATCGCCGGAAATAAACTGTCCTATCCTGAGCGACCCGACCTGAACACACAGGAAGTTAGTTGACTGTTATTGGTATGGATTGGGTGTGTTGCTCCCTTGATCGATTGGTCTCTTGGTTTTGTGTCAGGTACAGCCTTGTCGGAATGCGTTATAGGGTTGTGGGAGGAGGTGGACACAAGGACACACAATGTCTTGAATTGGCAGGCCCGAAGGGTTTGTAGGTTTGTTGTGTTGTTTGTGAAGGGTTGGGTATCTATTGAAGTTGCCCAAAATCTGGAGGTCATCTGAAAACCAGTAAATATAATGAAAGTTGGGAAGACTTCCCCCTTAGCTTAATTATTTTTTTAAGTAACTAACTTTACCACAAAGCTCACATATAGATAATATAGTTATAAAGAGCCTTTGTTTACTTATAGTTGTTGTACATACCTAGAGCATCGATGCGGCCTCTGGGCCGTTTCTAGCCTCTGTTACTATTGTACAAGCCCCTTTCCCTGACTTTGGGCAGCACAAATATACGCCTACTAACCTCCTCCAACAACCTCATTCGAGAGATTGAATCTCATTCAACCTCCTCCCGGTCGTCAAACGGCCAAGACCTCTCTACAAGAGCTCTATCCCCATCATCCTCACTCATATCATACCACTCCTTCTTGAGCCCCCGATTCTTCTCCACGACCTCCTCAAAGACCTCGCTCCTCACCCACCCATCCTCGCTCATCCCACCCAACCCCTCTCTCCAGTGCTCTACCAAAATATTCGCATTAAACCAATTCTTCTCAAGCTCATAGAATGCCTCTGCCTCCTCGGCACCGAAACTGATGGGGCACTGGGCCTTCTCATGCCCTTCTAGAGCAAGTAAGCCCCACCCATCGACGACACGCATCAGCGCCCCTTGCAGCGTGACAGTATTGCCAGTCCATGGCATCTCGGCACGCTCAATGAGGTGCTGGCGTTGCGCTAAGAGGTGCGCGTAGTGTTGCGAGGTGATCCTTGTTATCTTTGCCATTGAAGATCATGTAGAGATAAAATAACGTCCTGCGGCGATGGAGTTCGTCGGCGTACTGTTGCTCCTCAGGGTCCAGTGATGCATAGTTCTCTGGGAGGGTGGGTGCTGAGTAGTCTTTTGGAGGCATGGGGTCGGGGTTTTCGAAGAGAGGGGGGTTACCGGCGGCGAGGAGAAGGGGGAGGAGGGTGGTGTGCTGCCAATCGATTATACATGATACCTCGCACTCATCTGATACGAAGATATTCGTAGGGTTGAGATCTAGTGGGCAATTAGCTGACAGATACCACACTACGAGCCGTCGGGGGTACATACCAGGATGCCGTAATGTTGGCCGATTCAGCAGGTTCTCCCTGCTTTTCGGTAGGAGATAAGAGCTTAGGGCGAGATATTTGTCGAGAAGCTCAGTATATGCTTCCGGGGCTATCTTTCCCTCGAGCATATCGCTATGCGGGAACTCATTCTCCATAGACTTCCCAAAATGACGTATCGATTCCAGCTCTTTTGTGCCTATTGCGCGCAAGTAGGCATGCGGGTCTAGCCCTATATTACGAATTGTAAGTGATTTTATATAGCAACGTATAGGAGGATTGAATACATACAAGGACCCCGATCCAATTCAAGCCCAGCGCGTTTCCCACGCCAGAACATATAGTCAACAGTAGGCCCAATACAGATCCGCTTCGCATCGCCCGATCCGTCCAGCGTCTCGGCTGCGTATATGTCTGCTTGAAGGTGAGGCGGCAGATTTTCCTTATAATATAGGCTACCATAGGCGTCTAAAGGTAGCGAAAACAGCTTCCTCTCCACCTCAACGTAGCTTGTTACGAGGCGTACTCTCTCCTTCTGACTTAGAGTGAACCACCAGTCCTCAAGAGGCTGGCCAGGAGCTTTCTCCATAACGATGTATTCCGTACCGACGGCATTGTCGCTTTTGGATGACCAGGCATAGACGCGGGGAACAGGAATCCCTTTCGATTGCAGAAAATCGAGCGTGGCTACTTCACTCTCAGTTGCGAAGTGCTTCGGGACCGCAAGGGGATACGGGATCTTAGCGATGACTTCGAACCCGTCATCCATAGTGAGCAGGAAGACCCTGTTGAAGCCGCCCTCTGCAAGTTTCTTCATATGAGAAACTTGTTTTCTGCCGCAATCTTTTTGAGCGCGTCGATATTGAACTCGACATACCTCTCCGCCAGTCGTTTCTGTTCATTGTAGAGGTAGCGACCAGACGTATAGGAGAACAGCTCTTCTTGCAGCTCTTTCAAACTCCCCAAATGTCGTCCGCTTATTGCAGTAAACCCCCGAGTAGTAATGGCACGGCTGCTATAGGGATGGAGTTCTAGAGGACGCGCGCTCTGTCCCGGAGCTATGTCCAAAAGGCGCTTCAACGAGCGTACGAAAGGGGATGCGCAAGGAATGCGGGAACTCATCATTGTCGACGCGCTAACCGTGTGAAGCATGAAAATGAGTATCTCTGTTGGAGAAACTGTAGCTGATGTGTCAAACCGTGTCTCCAGGCGCGTTGTATATCAAAGAGCGATATGGCATGGCCATATGTATGAAAAGAGCGAAATGCCCTGGAGCCACTGTTTTGATCCTGATTTTACTGATAAGACTTAGAACCTACACTATCTTAGAAGCCAGGGCATAGCTTGTCATGTTGTGATGAGGTCGAGTGAATCACCAAAAGCCTCAACGAGCTACCAAACTTCCCTGTACCAAAGGCTTGGCAATACGGCGACGACAACAACACAGACGCCATTGATAGCCAACTAAATACAATCACAATGGTGCGATACTTTTGCTATATAAATAGAAATGGTTCTCGAGCTAAGTTAGGAAATTTATATTATGCTGTAAGTGGGGGTTCCAAAAGTCTAGAGTGAATTGAAGTTTCGAGACTAGATTCACCTTTTGTAAATAAATCAGGGATAATAATCACGGCAATTCATGCTACCATCTGCCAAAAGGCCTAAACGCGAGGCAAACAAAACCGTCGCAACTTGTGTAAACTAATCCATAAATAACGACCTTTATTTTGATTCGTAACATACGAATAGGATGACTATTAGCAGCCGATCCACCAAAGCTCATATAACACGAATCGGATAACTGTTCGCAACTGGTCCACGATGGCGCGTGAATGCCGCCTCACAAAATTACTGCATGCACCAAAATTGCTGGAGTAGGTGACAGCAAAAAGAAGCGGCGACAGCAAAAGAAAATGGTGATGACAAAAGGAAGTAGCGATAGCAACAGGAAGTAGCGATTGTAAAAGGAATCAGCAGCAAAAAGATCTACTGCTCCAGCACTGGCGCGAGAACTTCTGCACTTGCATAGAGTTGCCAAGATGGTTTCTAAAATGATGTTTATGCTGGGTGTGAGAGTTTGCTGCAATGTAACCGCAGACCCTTAGTGCCGTTTTTTTTGTGGAAGCCTCGACTTCCAATGAGATGAAAGCTTGCTGTTACTAATTCGTTAAATTTATCCTTTGAAGCCTTCGAATCTTAGGCCGTTGCGCAACTCTTTGAATGAAGATATGCTACAGCAAGGCGTCGTCCATCTAGGCCTAGAATATCAGTCCCACAGTCAAACACGCTGGCTGTTTGACCCGCTAGAGGGAGCTAACGTAGTAGAAGATCATAAGGAAAGCGATCGGATGAAAAGAGACCCGTTAGCTGGCTAACTGGAGCAGCGTCTTCTATCATACCTGAAACAATCCGCGGATATATGCCCTCAATTTGGGCAGTTAAGGACGAACGGAAGTACCGGTATACGAGGCTTGATAACGGTGCTAGTCTGTAGTCATCATTGCTGTGTTTGATTCGCCTTCTTTCCCGCCTTGGATTCGCCTTCTTTCCCGCCTTCTTCTTCCCCTCCCTTATCCTCATCAAATACTTTTGCACATAGACTACCACCTTAGAAGATGCTCGCTAGTAGTGCGCCTGTTTAGTCGAGGTTCATTTTCAGGTCTATATCATTGAGAAGTGTAATATCAAAAGGGGTATCTTGACCTAGTCCGTTTCTATTGCCCCAATGTTCTCAAAGAAGGTAGGACGAGACCCAAAACCCCATCTCGGGACGGCCCGCTAGCTCCCCACTCCACCACTAATTCAACGCCCCCCCAAAAACGCCCATCGCCAAAAAAACGCCACCACGCTCAAAATGCAGTAAATACAGACTCCAAAAAATTGCTTGATCTCTTCAATTCTTCTATTTCTTTTTCATCCTCTCTCTCAAGAGAGCTAAGGAGGATTTTATAGATCCCATACTCCTCGCCAAGTAATATGTGCAGACAAATGGTGGTCACATCCACAAAACTCCAAGCCATGCCATGCCCCTGTTATGCATTCCCACTCCCCCTTTCTCCTATGTAACTCCTCCTATTTCTCAGAGATCCCCATAATTTAGATCCCCTCCGCATGCGGCGCGAGGCCGAGCGTGTTGTTCCCGCCATTGAAGACGACGAACTGCGACTTGAAAAAGATATCTCCGTAGATCTGGAGGTTACCAGTCGTAGGCTGAACACCGCCAAAACAAGCTACAAAGAAAAAATTGTTAGTAATTTGTGCTAAAAAAGTCTGTAAAAACCAGGAAAACTCACTATTCTCGTTCACCTGGGCGAAGTTGATGAACTTGCCCTCGATGGTCGCAGTGTACGTCCCGCCAACATCGATGTGCAGATCCGGCAGCACCGAGTCGCACGGGAATGTGATCCCGCCCACCTGCTCGCTGTTCACGGCGCCTTCGACCTGGCTGTAATACGCATTGACGATGGCGGCGTCAACGAGCATCAGCGTGGTGCCCGTATCCGCGATCGCAGTCCCGCCAAGAGCGTTAAGTGCTTCCCCGTCCCCAACACTGAACTTTGTCGACGTGAACTCCCAGAAGCCGTTGGAGGAGTCGATAGGCGCCCAGGTCAAATCGCCAGCGAAGCGTGCAGCGTCGATCTTGCCGAACTCGTAAGCACCAACAACGTCCTGGCGGAGGTCGGCGGTGAAGACCGGCTCGGCAAGGGTGGCCATGGCGTTGTCGAAGAAGGTTTTCTGTTTTTGTGGCGTTACGGTGTTGATTTTGGAGAAGGCGAGGCCGACGAGCCCGTTGGAGTTGGTGTCCTGGATAAAGGAGTCGGAGACGTCGGTGGCCATCTCAATCGCCTGGCCAGTCACGGTTGCTCCGCCAATGTCGACGGTGTCGGTGCCAACGTTGCCGGCGGCGCCAGAGCCATCACCGTAGGAGATATCGAATGTCGCTCCTTGGATGAGCTTGAAGTCTGGGGACTTGGTAGGGTCGTACAGGGTGTGGCCTTGTCCGCTCTGTGCGCTTAGCTGCGTGTTGAACACCCATAGATCCGATGAGCCAGTGTCAAAGTTCATATCGATTAACTGCCCACCAATGGTAACGGGTGCTATGTACTCGAGATCATTGGGCTCGACAGGTGTGGCGGTAACGCTACCGACACCGCTTGTCTGCGGGGCGGCGGCTTGTGCGGTGCCATTCCCGGTGCTGTTTCCAGTTGCTGTGCCATTTCCAGCCCCAGTGGCAGTGCCAGCTCCATGGTGCTTGCCCTTCCTATGACGGCTCCCTACAGACAGATGCAGCCCCTCCGGTACGGTCATGCCGAATTTCTGATAGGCCTTCATGAGCTGGGTCGGTCCATCATATCCCTTGAAGTCCGGGTTTCGCCTCCGGTGGACCTTAAATGAGCGCTTTTGAATTCTCGATGTTGAGGGCGTCGGTATGGCGAGAACGAAAGCCGCAAAGACCGTGACAAGGATGAGGCTATAGAGTTGCGAATGCATGGTTGCGGCCGAGTGGCTAGGCGCGGCTAACCGTTGGAGAGAATGAACGAAAATACCACACCAGGTGGATAAGTATGAAATACAAAAAACAACCAAAAATTTATACAATGTTGAAACGAACGAGGTCTATACAAGTCCACAAGGGAAGACCGCGGGAGGGGGGATAAAAAAAAGAAGGGAGCCCGCTCCAGAGAAGGCGATTTGAGAGAGGGATGAAGGTGAGAGGAAGGAAAGGGGACACGAAAGGTGGGAAAGAGAGAGTCCAAATACTAGACCCCACATGAAGACAAACGACCAAACGATTCAGCCAGTGCCTGGGAGACGGCGCAAAGATCCAGGCTCAGGTTGGTACCAGACAGCCAGTGCGGCAACTTGAGTAAGTATCAGCGAACGGACAGAGAAGCAGTGCCGAGCCCCAGTAGAAATCCCCCATCGCCTCCCCACGACGCCGGATCGAGCAAATCGAGACCCTCCTGAGACGGAGGTACAACCCTTCCACGCGTTGCGGTACGAGTCCAACACACGCCGAAGGCGTGGCCATGAAAGTATTCCAGCAAGTCCCCTCGACCCGAAACCACCCAAACGCTCTTTTCAGGGTACGTCGCTCCCTGGACCGTTCGTCTCGGGGTGCTAAAGGATGCAGGATCGATTGGGCAACCGCGCGTTTCACACTTTCGCGCGCCCCACACGCGGAGTCCACGTCCCCGAAACGAGTCTCGACCGCCACCACCGCCGGGGTACGTAGCTGGCGTCCACGAATAACAGCCGCCGACTGAGTCGCAGTGATCGGGGGAGGGGCGATCGCCCATACCCAACCAGGCACGCCTCCCCGCGTAGTTACAGCGCCCAAGACAACTTGGCTGACGCTCCTGCTTGTTTTATGGGGTCGACAGCACGCTGGTGGCTCTGGCGGCTTGTCCAGACGGAACGACCAGGCACTCGAACGGAGGCGCTGGGTGAGTGTTGATTCCACATGCTGGATTTTGGCCCTGCGAGTGGCGCGCCAGAGGGCTTAAAGCGGGGTGAAAAGGACGTGGCGGCGGGTAGGGCTTTGTTAGGGCCTCCGGTGCCGCGGGCGAACCGTGGTTACGCGCAGTGGTTGGGTGAGCTTCCAAGGAGGAGTGAAAAATATGTGGAGTTGGTCGTAAGCTCTCTGATGCTGAATCGAGACGAGTATGGGATTTCTTTCACTACGTATATCATCCGCGCAAGCAGTGCTACCCCGACAATTCGCCGGTGTAGAACCTTCAAACGTCGCCTAACAATGTTCCGTTTCTCAGGGACTTCAAACACGGGCTTATCTACAGGGGGCATATCTCAGTTTATGCACAATGCACGTACGCAAGTACGCAAGGCTCGTAAGCCCATACATCAATGCGACAGACTTAAAATGCAACAAGAGTTTCTTGTATTTGCTTCGCTCATTTATACACCAACTATAAGTTTCTCCCCAGTCCTAAATATCTACAGTGCCGTCCATCCGTTATCCTACCCAAAAGCAATTGCACACCCTTCCCCTTGCCAACTTGAAGCAAACCTAACCCCGCGACACCGCTCCTAAAAAAGATCCTCCGGGCCAAAAAAGGGGCAAGACAGACCCACGTAGCTTCGCTCTGCTCGCGGGCAAACGGAAACTGCATCTTGGTATCTCGTGCCTTCCCCTCGCCTACGCTAGCCCTCGTCTTGTGTACGTACGAGCCAAGATATAGGTCTTCAAATTGTAAAAAAAATGCGAATCGCTCCATTGTATCGTAACCTCGTGTGCGCCATAATATGGGCCTGATCAAGCCACTCGGATAGTCCAGCCTATCAGTTGTCCCCCGCCAACAAATGCATGCGGTGTTCTAGATCTCAGTCTCTAGACCCGCCCTATCGTCGATCGCATTGGCGTGGTGGGGAGTTCGATCTCGTCATCGCTACTATCCGCGTCCCCCATTGTATCCAGCATTCGATCTAGCTCATCCTCGCCGAGCCTCCCTTTACCGACAACTCCAATCCTCCTCCTCCCCCTATACCGTGCCGTCCCCGTCTCGTATGCTCTCGGCGTCACGCTGCTTTCGTCTGACTTCCCATCGCTCGTCCCCTGTGTCCCAAACTCTGTTTTCAATGGACTCTGCATCCGCGACCCTTGGCTTTGCGCCCCGGGGAAGTTATTAAGCATAGGATTCCCCGGGCTGCTCATGAACAGGAGCGTCTCAATCGCATCCTGTTCCTGCAGCGACTTCTGCGTCGGCGTCTGGAGTACGCTGTCCCCTCTATTCGGCGGCTTGGTGTCCTGCGCAGGCGTATTCGGTGCCACGCCGCCGGACGATAAGCTGCTTTGGCTGAGGTCAGAGGAGCTCGCGGCGCTGAGCATGTGGGGTTTTGAAGATTTCATCGGGGAGCGGCGGTAGTTGGGTTGGGTGCGGGAGGCTGAGGATAGTTCGGCAGAGGGCTGTAGAGAGAGCTGAGAGGAGGAGGGTGAGGACAGAGAGGCGGATAGTCCGATTTGTCGCTGGCTTTGTTCGCGCCAGAAGGATTCGTAGGTCCGCGACGAAGGTTGACCATCGGACGCAGATTCTTGGGAGTCCGTTGGTGCGGCAGCGGTGGGATGTGGTTTGGGTGATGCGCTGGAGAGGCCCTGGAGGCTTGCGATGGTAACTCGTGGTGATGCAATAGTATTTCGCCGGCCATTAATCGTGGAGTTTGATGGTGTTGGAGAGCCGCTTTGTGATGCGAGCGACTCGACTTCGTAGATAGGTAGAGATTCCCAGCCCTTGTTCACCTTGACCATTGCGTAGGAGAGGCGAGTTCGTAACTCAGATGTTAGTTCTCTCGGGCTCATAGCAGACGAGGCCGCGCTCACGGCGCTAGCATTTCTCGTATGCCTGCCTTTACTGTGAAGGGCTGGGCTGTCCGACGAGCTTGACCCCGACGACCGCCTCACGTAGCCGTCAATAGTCCTCTTCTGCCCCGCATTCGTAGCAACTGCCAACGGTTGCATCTCATTAGCACGCGTAACCCCATGGGCCTGGTCGTGTGACTGGCTCGAAAATCCTGAACTGGGCGGTGTGTCGGCGTCCGGGGCCGTAGACTGCGAATTGTAGCTGGACACGCTCTCGATCGCAGTATTTGAGATCTGTGAACTCGCCAAAGCGCTATTCGTACTGTTAGGTTTGATGGCGGTTGCCTGCGTTGCGCCACCCGCGATGTCATGCGCTGCAGGTGATGAGGCATCATCCCGGGGACGCGAATCAACGGCCGCTTCGCCGAGCGCCGCGACTGCCAGCTCGTGCGCGCTCATCATCGTTCGCTGGCGGCTCCTTTCAACTAATTGCGCGTATTGCTATCTCTCTGCTTCGAGAGGGACCATAGGCGGGTGTCAGCCTAGATATACGTAGGTCTTTCGTGGCCACAAGTGTTTGCCTGCCAGGCGTCCTTCGCGACTTCCGGCTCAAGTTACGCGGCTAGAACTTGTCACTCGGTCTTTGTTGTATTCTGCACGCGCGACGTTTGCAATTGGCATCTATTCTTTGTGGGTTGCCAACGATGCCGACTGAACAAGTGATAGCGCCTGAGAGACTGATTTCGTATTTATTACGAAGGATTTGAGTACGATTTGCGTATATCATGCAATAGTCGTGTTCCCAAAGTGGTGGGGGAATGACACAACTAGCGTCAATATACACGTTGTCACATGACTAGAACATGGCTGGAGAATAACGCCATTCCGATTTAGGACTGGATTGAAGAATCTTGGGGTGAAGGAGTTGAAACAAACGGCCTCATAGTATTCCTGTTACAATATTATAAGTCTCGCTGGGTATTCTGGCCTATCGACCTTCCCTCTTGCCTCTAGTGCTAAAAGATTGAAAGCAAATATTTTATTTCAACGAACTCATAGCTTAACCGCCATTCGCAACGCAAAAACACGCATTAGTATCAGACCCATCCTCGTATGTATCATCAGGCCTGTATATAAACCCAGAACCTTCTGCCATGTACAGAAATCAAGATTCCGCCTTCTGTCCCTGCTTCTCCTTAAGGAAGCTCTTCATGAGCTCCTTCAGTTCTCCCAATTCCTCCTTCAACTCCCTGACCTCGACCGTAGCCTGGTCAAGGTCCACGTTGCTCTTCGCACTCTCAACACTCTTCGCCCACCCTTCTCCCTCGAGATCTAACTCATTACTATCCATTTGCTCCCACTCTTCGATCGTATCATCGTCGTCCTCCCCACGCTTTCTGTTGCTGGTCACATCCCTGGCACTTCGCATCTCGAAGAAGGCCGCAACAATAAGCAGCGGGGCGTATATTACTGCCATGACATAGTCGTTGAGCTTCATGTATGTTCGCTTCGATACCCACCATTCTAGTGGTAGGATGAGTCCGAAAATCTCAATAAGATTAAAGGGCGCGATAAATACGTTCTCATCAGGTGCTCTCACATACTGCATCGTCTTCTGTGCAAAGAGAGCCATGTACTCATCCAGGGCGTTCCCCGTAATGTCCTCATATGCAGAGTTGTACAGCGCGATGAGGATGTTCAGCAAAATGACCATAACCGTGAATGTGAAGATGTAGTAGAGAATGATCCCAAATGGTGGCGCGAATGCGTCGAATCCACTAAAGTCCGGCGAGCCAAGGATAGCATTGGCCATGTTCTGCAGGATAAAAACCGTCGCATCGCTCTTATTATCCACGTTGTCCATGCCGATAAAGGCCTGTAAGAAGCCAACAATGACCACAATCAAGAGGGCAAAGAAGATCAGCGACTCTTTCATCATAACTTTCAGAACGACGAGCATAGCGCCGAAGAAGCGGAAGGTATCCATGAAGAGCAACAGTCGGCCCCAAAACATAGGAGCTGAGAAGGCAAGGAAATTATACGACAGCTGGTTGAAGCGCTGGCGCTGGCCGTCATGGTCATCTTCGATTGGATGAGAGAGAGCGATGCATCGAGTTACGAATGAGATGGTGAGAAGAGAATAGAGGATGAGATTGAAAACGTTCCAGAAACCGAGGTAGAAGCGCCCAACTTTCCAAAACTTGGAAAACTCGTCACAGAGGAAGCCCAACGTGAAGAAGTACAGGAGAACCTCAGTAATGTCGAGGTCACCGGTTGGGTTGACAGTGTTGATTGCTCCAGTGTAGAGGCCGAGGTAAACCAGAGAGACGATGACTTGTGTAGCGTTTTGATAGATTGGTGCGCGCATGCGGTCAGGGTTGAGATGTACCCAGTAGTTTGGGTTCGCCTTTTGTTTGTAGTCGACAAATTTTGTGGCATCGCTGTCGTCCTGTACAAGCCAGCCTTTCCATAGGTATTTGACGGTCTTCTGATAACCAGATGACCCAATTACTCTCAGCGCATGTAGGTCAACGGATTTTTCAATCACGTTGGCTACTGCTGTTTGGCTACCGTCGTTGATTGTGGCGTATCTCTTTAGCATGACTTCCGACATTAGGTACTCCATATCTTCCTCGGCCTCGATACTGCATATTGTTAGCTTAGAGCCCATGCATCGCAATATACCTATCCTTGGGCACTCACATTTGCTTCGCGATAACCTCCGCGGCAGTTGCCCTCACCTCATGTAGCTCCGCATCCCAAATCTCCAACATCGCCTGCCTCTTGAACCATCTCTTATTCACCAGTAAGGCAAAAACGACGCAGGCGCCATACTCCGTCCCACCGGCTTCTTTAGCTGCCTGGATGACCTTGTGGGTGATAACCCGGCTGTGCGCCTTCGTGACGAGCTCTGGCTCTAGCTCGCATGGTACACACTGTTCGATCAGATAGCGCAACCTCAGCGCGACTTTCGTGACCTCATCCGCTGGAATCGCCGATGGGAGCGACTCCTCATGGTACGTTGGTAGCACTGGTGATAATTGTTAGAGGATTGGACTAGATTTCTGTCTTACTCTCGGGAGTAGAGGGGATGCATACGACGACTGGTCTCGGACGCGACATGGGATCGATTCCCACTGTCCCAGAATCTTGCCCAAGCGGAACGCATCTTGAATCGCAAACAATCGTTTCTCGATTCAACGTTCGGTCGATGAAGAAAGTTCCCGCAGAACTGCTCCTGGTTATTGCAGAAGAGAAGAGTGCGACGACGACGAGGTGCACTGTTGGGAGTGACAACCTCTGGGCAAACACGGGAAGAGCTTCCCTCGTTAGTATAGCGGGCGTTTGTTTAGTGCTGTGCCAGCCAATGCCATGACGTCGTGCCAACTAAGAACCCGGGATGCGGGGATTTTCAATGCAACCAGGAGACGATGCGGGGGCCCTTCAGCACCCTGTACAGCTGAACCAGTTATTTTCGAGTGCTTATTTTATTTCTTGGCTTCTGCAATATAATATTTCCCATGGTTACTTCTGTTTGCTACTTGTCTAGGCCACTCTTCCCTTCTTGATAAGAGTCCACGAAAGACATTATGTTTATAAGTCGGACATCGTCGTGCGCCAATTCCTTCATCCTCATGCCTTCGCTCCCTAACAAATCTCGAACTCCCAAATATATCAGCCCTGTAGATAAAATACGCCGCTCGGAGAACGCCCTTTTGGTCCACAATTTGCCTCCTGTCACCTCCCCACTTGACCATTTTCATAGGCCCCCGCGAAATCCAAGTGCTCAATCATACTCGTAATCTGATCGATCTCCTTGCTCAAATCCTCCATATTCATCGATAGGCTCGAAACCTCGTCGAATTTTCGCCTTTTATTCGCATCCGCGATCATTTCGCTAACCATAAACTTCTGCTCTTCTAAAACAATTAACCTTTCTCGCAGCTCCTTTTCTTCCGCTTCCATCGCCAAAACAGAAGAACTGCTGCTCATCTGGCTCGCAGAGTCAATATCGTTATATTTGATCGCAGCCAGGGCGCCACCACCGCCATTGCGCACTGGCCTTGGGTTTCCGGACCCATGAGGTGAGGCATGTTTGAGCAGTTTGGGAAGAGACTTGAGTGGTAGCATATGGAGGTGCAGGAAGTTCGATGCTTGTTGGTATATTGCTTTCTGCAACTTAGCCTGCGTCTCGTTCGTAGTCGGGAGATCCCGTATGCGTTTTGCTGCCATATCATACTTTCCAAAGGAATCGATCAGCCGCTTTCTTACTTTAGCTGCTTCAGCCAGCTGTGTGTGAGATGGAGGCTGATCGGGGTCCTGTAGCATTGGAAGCGTCTTCTGAAAGCTAGCAAGCAGCGGCCGTATCCCTCGCTCGAACTGTAATAGGTTTTCGTACGACTTCTGCACTGTAGGTTTATGCGCCAATTCGGCCTCGAAATCTTTCCTGCTAAATATCGTGGTACGGCAATCTCGGCACATCCTAATATCTATATTCATATTGCCCGGTGGGATTTCTGTATCAGTGTAAGCTTTTGCGTTATAATAGTAGTCTGCAACCAAGAAAGGAATGTCCATACTTCTGCTAACGTTTAAGCCAATTTCGGATGAACATCCAGTTCGTGAATCAGCACATACAACACGACCGCATATCCTGCAGTGGTGCCTCCTAAAAGTCCAGTTGCCAAATTCTTGTTGGCAGAATGGGCATTTAGCTACTTTTGCGTCTTCTTCCCAGGTAACTATAGATTGCTCAATAGCTTTACGTGGGTCATTTCGAGAGCCTGATAAGAGACCTCCGCCGCTTGCGACCACGTCTTCGGGCGGGTTTGCTAACAGCTGAGTGAGTTTCGACAATCTCTTTTCCAACCTTGAAATTTCAAGGTGGTGCTTGTCTACTTTCTGCCTCCGTAGTGCTGCAAAGGCATCCGTATGGTTTTTGACAAGGCTGCTGTGATCGTTATACCCTTCTCTTGATTTGTAGCATGTCTCGCAGCACCTGCACCAGAATCCACGGACAGGTTCGTGTTGTGCTGATCTCGACAGCTTCATTTGATACATGGTATGGTCTTCGCAGAAAAGGCGTCCGCATTTCCTGCAATTGATGTTGCCGTTGACAGGACCCAGTCTCTTTCCGCATGACGGCTCTGTGCACACATCGTTGTAACCGTTCCTCTGCCAGTGCGTTCGTGTGACAACCTCGTCTGGGTCCGGCTGCGTAACTTGCTCCACCGCTTGCGGCGTTCTCTGGATCGAAGATGTTGTAGTTTGTATAGGCGGTGCTGCGAAGGAATCGTTCGACTCGAAGACATCAAGTCCCTTGAGCTTTTGGTTTATTACCACCAAAGGCTGGAACTTCTTTGCTTTAACAACCTGTTTCTCAAACCAATTCTTCACCTCAACTTGCTCGACCGGCGGTAGCTCTCGGTGATCATCATCTAGATGTCGATTGAGTTGTAACAGAGTCATCTGTCCAGCACATTAGCGGGGTGACTAGAACCTGGACGCTGGAACCTCACCATCTCCTCGTTACATATAGGGCAAATGAGCTTCGTGCTCCCCGCGTTCGCCGCATTGCCATCATTCCTGCTATCCAAGCTCACTCGTGATCCTAAATCATTTCCGCTATCCTTCAGCGGGCTCGTCCCCAGCGGCGTGCTCACAGTCGAGTCGACGCTGACAACACTCTCCCCAATGCTGAGGAGGCTTGATGACCGAGCATGCGACGTCGTGTTCGGCGGCGCCAGCGACTTCCCGCTCCCCAGTATCCTCCCGCCTCCAAGCTTCCGCGCGGCCATGGCGGGAGTGGATACAGCGCGATTCTTCACATTCGACTCTGGGCGAATGGTGATGCCGTCAGGGTCCCGCCGCCTCACAGACCCCGGCAGGTGGTGTTGTTGCTTCGCCAAGAGTGCCTTATCGCTTATCGCCGCTGCTCCCGAAATACCTCGCTCGCGGGGCACCTGGTGAACCATAGCTTCGCCACAACTAAAATATGGCGCCGTCGTCTCCATTTCCAGAGGTCCAGGGAGGGGGTTCGCTGTTATTGGCGTGGCAGATTAAGAACAAGAGGGTTCTTGTGGTTGGAGGGGGCGAGGTGAGATCACTTGTACCCCAATTCGCAGCGATGTCAAACTGACTTTCGTAGGTTGCAGCTGGACGAATACTTAACGTACTCAATGCAGATGCGAAGGTCACTGTAGTCTCGCCGCGGAGCGGGCTCAATAAAGAGGTGGCATACAGGATAGAGCAAGGCCAGGTCGACTACGTCGATCGTAAATTCGAACCCTCCGACCTCGACGGCGTCGATATGGTCCTGACCGCAGTCGACGATCCAGAAGCCTCGACCCAGATATGGAAATTATGCAAGGAGAGGAGGATTGCGGCAAACATTGCAGATGTTCCACCAGAGTGCGATTTCTACTTTGGAAGTACGCACAGAGATGGCCCGCTGCAGGTTATGGTAAGCACCAATGGGAAGGGGCCGCGTTATGCGAATATAATGAGGCGCTCCATTGCTGCGAACCTACCAACAAATGCTGGGGGAGGCATAGAAAAGGTTGGAAAGCTGAGGGAGATGCTTCGAAAAATTGCGCCGCGACCAGAGGAAGGTCCAAAGCGAATGTCTTGGTATGTCGACAGTTGTTCCCGATTCTTCCAACTTACTAATGTGGCGAAGGATGATAAAGGTCAGTGACGCTTACAGTTTGGACGATTTATGTTCCATGACCGAGGACGATATGGCAAAGCTACTGGAATTCTATGGCCCCAATGAGGTCCCTCCATTTGAATCTCTTAAGGCTTTGAACAGTAGTTGATAGGGTAGATGGTTTAATACTGTATTATCTCTACTTCTTTTGTATGCAAATTAGCAAGGCGCAATAGAGAGCCATAAGTTGAAAGATAAACTCTCATTCACGAAACATTGGGCATAAAATATAGGCATTTATAAACAATCATTGATATATTGCCACTTTTGTGGAGGACCATATAACGTATCGTACAAACCAATGCAATCTATTTAGAGTATTATCAACCGCTCCTCATAACCATATGCAGTTTTGCCATCCGCATAATCAGCTCAATATAAACAGGGTTAGAACCAACGATGCACCAAGTCACAGTAGCTTGTCATCTCATCCGCAAATTCCGGGAATTTTAGTCGCGGCGGCTAGCTCGTCTTGTCCTTGACGACGCTGGCTCGCGCTGCATTCCATCTGGTGAAGTTGTCCTAGGCGAAGGAGGGATCCCAAGCTTCGTTTCTCCTACTCTCCTGAGAAGACCTTGTAGCGCTAGGCGGACATCCACACCTACATCCTTGTTAAGGAGGTCCACAGCTAGTGGGTAGAACACAGTAATTTGTTTCGTAAACCCATCCTCTGGGAAGTTGGTATAACCCTCAATCACATCAACAACCACAGGTCTCCATGCGATGATGTTCCTTTGCTGCGATTCTTCATCCAACAGCGTATAGCTGCGGATGATGTCTGCGCATAGAGGGACAAGCGCTGCCTCAGTGTCGTTGCGGCTGCGCTTCCTTTCATCGCTCTCATCGTGATACATCCTCAAAAGGATACTCACATAAGTCGAAGCGCTTCCACTTTCCTGCTTGAGCAAGTTCGGTGGCTGTTTCATGAAGCCTTCTCTCCACAGCCTCATGCGCAGGTCCTTGTCGTTGTTGAACTTCTTTGCGAAAAGGAAACTCGACTTCAACAGACCCATGAGCCGCAGAAGTTCAGGGCTTGGAATTTGAGCATATACTGCATCGTTTGAAAATAACTCGTTGACCGTTTCAATCATCAGCAGCTGCAGCACGCACTGAGTGATAATCTGGTTAAAGAAGCGTCGGCGGGCTGCTGTAACTGGAATGGGCTGTTGTTGCACATCACTCTGTGGCTTATAGTCCTCCAATCCCGACGCTGTGTTTGTCGACGACGGGCCTGCTCCCTCGTCGTCCAACATACTTCCTGAATCCGACCCGGGGGAGCCGTTCGCTCCATTTGCTCCGTTAATTTTCAAGGAAGAAGCTTCAGCGTTATCGCCACCATCTGCATCGACAGGTCCATTTTCGAAGCCAGATGATGAAAGGGACGGGGTGGACGGGTTAGTCGCAGCGGAAAAGAGCTCGTATGCGGTGGTCTTCTTGAAGAGGTTGACAAAGCATCCAACCACCTTCGCCCAGTGCTCGGGCTTGAACTTCGTCACATTCTGTAGGATAAGTTGCTGCAGACAGTTGCTGCCGATCCTTGCAATTGTGTCGTTCTCTTGACAGATGCAAAGTGCCAAAAGGTCCAAAAACCTATCCAGCATATATTCAAGGGCTTCGAAATAGTGCGTAAATAATGTGATCATACTGCGAAGCGCCTGGATCATGGTCGTCGATAGCCATACAGAGAGCTCTTCATGCTTTAAAACATTCGACAACTCGGATTTTGACTTCAACACCATGAAGATCGGGTACAGCAGTTGCCTCCAAACTATGTCCCAGAAATCAGGTGGGAAGTCACCACCATACTTAATGAGGGAATCGAACAGATAGTTGAGGGAGTTTGATCTGATTTCGAGATCTTCTCCAGTCATGAGTACATCGTGGAAAGCAAATAAGACTGGGAACCAGAAAGCTTCTTCTTGCGAGGCGCGGCTTGGTTCGTTCTTGGGCCCATCCTTCGTGGGGATTGAGCCGTCAGAATTGGCAGTAGAACGCAGGGAGAGCGGGCACTCGGGTGTCTTCAGCATCTTTGGGATAATTGACTTCAGGGTCTCCATGGCTTGAAGTCCCTTCTTTTGAAATCTCATGTTTTTCGAAAATTCCGTGAGACAAACAATGAGATCAGGGAAAGCTGCCTGTGAGATGACAACACCAAACCGGGTCTTGTAGACTTGGTTGACATTGTCGAATGCGAGGTTGACAATGCTCTCATACGGCTCTCTCGCCGCCACTGTGAACACCGCGAACATCGTCCTCCATCCGGAGCGGATGTTCTCGCCACGTGCTTGGATCATTTGGATAAGGCAGCGGAGCGCCATGTCTTTCACGGCAACCACATTGCTGTATGACATGACATGCTCGAAAGGCTTGAGGAAATCCTTTTGGAACTTGAAGCCGGGAAGCTCCTCCATTTCCATGAAACGCATTGACAGTTGCCGCAAAGAATCGAGGGCAAAGAATACAACGGCGGTGTTATTATGGGTGCCGACCTTGTTGAAGTGCTCGCCAAGAATAACCCAAATGTTTGTCCATTCGAAACGAACTCGGGTCATGTTGTAGTAGCTGATCTCCACAAGCTTTTGGAGACTGTAGGTTCTTGGCGATTCATTCTGTCCTGATATTTTGATCTCTTCCCAACTGACTTCCGTCAGGGCTCTCACAAAGTGGACGATTGCCTCGCCTGATAAGTTTGCAGTGTTGGTGAATATCCTATCAACACCCTTGATGACTTCATCGGAACGGCTCTCGAGTGCGATTTCAACAGAGTAGCCGGTGCTCTGTGTGGTGGAGCGTGGCCTCTGCCGAGGCCTTTGGCTCGCGGATGATTTTCTTGGCTCGTCGGGATTCGGTCTAGCTGGCACAATGCGGGCTTTTGACACATCTGGAATCGCCCTTTCATCAACACCCCCAGAGATGAGCTGTAGCCGGTCAAGTTGGCTGACACACATAAGGATATCCTTCCACGATTCTTTGAGGACATTTCCTTCTGTCTGGGCTATTTCCAAAAGCACTTTCAGCGCCTCCACGTTTTTAGCCATCATCTCTGGTAGGTTATTAAGGTTGGTGGAGTTCTTCAAGGCAGAAATGAATGCCTCGCGAGGGGTCTCCAAGTCGAATAGGCAAGCAATGCGGACCGCCAGCTTCATGCCTTCCATGCAAAGCTTGATTATTTCCAGGTTATGGGCAGTTTGCATCTGTCCAGACAACCCAGAAAAGAAAGACATCCATGTGACCTCGAACATCGGTCCAACGTGCTTGAGAGAAGTAGCAGGAATGAACTTCGGGGCACCAGAATTGGCAGCATTGCGTCGCTGGTTTCTGAAGAGGGTTTTGAAGAGCTGTTCGGACCTAATCGAGATCTCTTCAGCTTGCTGCAGGTAGGCCTCGCGCTGAAGATCACGGCCAACGGTTGCAAGGGCTTGACCAAGACCAGAGGCGATACCACCACCAGTTTGTGGAGGTGCTATTCCCATAGCAGCTGCGGCTTCTTGTTCACTCCTCAGTACGATTTCATTGCCAGCAATCTCATCATAAATGCCATTCAGGTAGTCATCAGGTAAGTTAGCGTTGTCGTTGATTCCCCGGTTGTTCTTGATGAAGTCTTCCTTGGTCATGCGCTTTGCGACTTTGGAGCTGTGAAGATCCGTATTTAGAAGGATCACGGAATATGCCAGCACGTATGCTGTATCTGCATTCGCGAAGGCATTAGGGTTCCCAGTGACGTAGCGATTTGCAAACTTAAGCATAAAACGATCAATCTTCTGAGCCTCTCCGGGAAGTCGGAACGACTGCAAGAATTGTCGAAGTGCGTCTACGAATCTTCGTTTGGTAAAATCCATAGCATCCACAAAAGCGTGCATGATTTCGATGTTCTTGGGGTCACCTTCTCCAAGAAACTCGCCGATTTGGGCCTTATCCAGTCTGTCATCTGTCAAGAGAAACTTGGCAATGTCTTCAGGGCTTTCGCTTGCAATGAATGCTCCAGAAAGAAGAAGCTTTATGCCTCGTTTAGGTTTGAAATTAAACTGTTTGATGGCATTTGCCATGGCAGTTTTCCTTTGCTTCACCTTTTCTAGCTGGTCCGGGTCATCCTCAGGAATAGGTGTGGAGGCCGAGGACGGAGTGTTACCATCGCCCGATCTGGATGCTGAATCTCCCGATGGATCAATTGAAGCTCTAAAATCGTCTGTCGAAACCCGAGGATCCTGGCTGTCAGGTGCTGGTGCCGTGACATCAGCAATGCCTTGCTGGGACCAATTTACCAATGACCTTAGAGTCTCCACAAGACAATCTAGTGCCTGGCGTTTAACAATGTACTCTTTTGGTACTTCCGACTCATTCTCGCCGTAATTATTCATATACATCGTCGAAAGAGGCGGCGGCATTGCTCCCTTGGATTGCCAATCGATGGGGCCCTTGTTGGCACGGTCCTCGTACTGTTGCTGGAGGATCGGGCTAATTGTGACCGAGGTGCTTGACGCCTTTGAAAGGTCCTCGATAAGCCTTTGGAACATATTGTCTAGAGCTGCTCGATCGCAGTCATAATTGAGATAAGTTTCCACAAGGGCTCTTGGATCAGCACATAATCTTTGCAAGATACCCATGAAGTATATCTTCTGGCTAAGGGGAGCACTCCGTCTCTCAATAAGAGCTAAGTAAATTTCATTGAGGAAAACCTCTATCTCTTTCTGTAGTTTGCTTGTTAGGAGACGACATAAGTATAACATCGACAGAGAACCGTACCTTAAATGGCGCGCGCATATATTTCAGCATCAGCCAGAAAATCTCGCAGCACACTTCATACGCTCGATCGGCAGAACTAGCACCGTTCCGCGTAATGCTCAGGCATAGATAATACTTAACGGCCTGCAGGAAGCTCGTCTGCTCGTTGTTTTTACTGTTAGTAATGGTGCATAGCGGCGAGGTGAACACCATGACATGATTATTCAACAGGGTGTGGATGAGGTGAAGAGATATCAGCTTGGATCGCATCGCTTGGCTCTTCAGATCAAATAATTGGTCGGCAGGCAAGATCTTGGTGCTCAGGTTACAGAAAGAGCGGAAAACAAGGTATGCGTCCCTAATATAGACCTCATCCTCAATTTCGTCATCGTTGTTCTCATCCGAACCATCTTCAGTCGAGGTCTGATTTGAAGTAGCTCGAGAAACCTTTCTGGCTTGCTTCAACTGTGTAACCATCGTAGGTCCATCGCCCATATGAGAATCGTCGAAATCTTTCCTGTGTTCGAGATCTTTCAGCGTGAGCTTGGGGCCTTCTTCCCCTGAAGGTGCAGCCTCCGGTTCCGCATCCGCATCCGCCTTCTCTGTATCAGCGTCTGCTACACTCTCGGATTCCGAAGCATTAACTGTCACGGAGCTTCCATTTGCGGTATCTTTCCCAAGCTTTGACAGGTTTGCCCTGGCCTCCTTCATGTGTATCCTTGTCTTGACCCTTTCAAAGACTGTGCCGACCATCTGCGTCAATGTGCCCTGTGCAACCTGTTGGTTGGCGCTGTTTTTCGACAAGAGGAAGACATTATAGACTTGGCGCACAGCTTTCAGGAGGCCAGCTCCATGAACCACTATCTTGTCATTCAGAACAGCTGCCAGGAGCGATTTCACAATCTGCAGCTGGATCTCCACCGGCGTGCTTTCGCCCTGGAAGCAGTTGCATATTGTGTCGATTGCTCGCTCGATTAAAGGTGCCTTGTCGGCATCGTTCTCTGTCGGGGTTGTGGATGGGAGTGAAAAGTATGAATAGCTGATCAGCTTCCCAATGCAGTCGAGGGCAGTCGTCGTAAGCGCAATATTCGACGTCAGGGTCGCAAGCTGCAGAGGAATAAATAGGACCTCCGGGTCCGGTAGTTGGGGTTCGAGAGCTTTTATATCAGCGAGTGCCTTCTTTGTCGCCTCGCCCAGTTGGGGCTTCTTGTGCGCCTCCTTTGATGCGGCGATAGCATCCAGAGCTGACACAACAAATACGATGGAGCTCATGATGTCCGTTCCGTTTTCTCCCATTAAGCCATTCCAATCGTATGCTCGTTCCTGGGGGTATCGTTAAAGGGGGTTGAACCTGGCGCCCTTATAAAATATAATTAATTCGCGATGGCCGCGTATCACCGAGTAGTTTGGACGTGGAGACCGAAATTATGGCAAGGACAGGTCGCTGTCCTTGGGTGCCTTACTGCTATTCTCGTCTACCTGGGTACCTTGACACGCCTTGTCCCCATGGATCCTCCCGCCTCAGCCCGGTCGGATCCTCGGTGGAATATTAAACCGTCATAGCCAATCAACATCGACCATTGAGTGTTGAATGCGCTATACTGTATGCGATTAGAGCGAGATTACGGAAAATCCTCAAGCTTCGGAGTTCAACCCAACATATCCGCGACATTTTGAAATCGAGCGGTCTCTAAGTCCCGTCGAGCCACACGACTTCATCCATACGGCTCACTCTTCGCTCTCCTTACCCCTCAAATTCATCAATTGAGGTCTCCTCTTCTCTCTACTGTCATTTAATTCACACTCGCGAGCAGTCGAGCGCTCCATCGTCACAATGTTCACAGCAGTTCTCAGGCGACGGGCGCTTCAGTCCACAAACGTCCCTTTTCAATTCGCAAGATGTTACGCTGCGAAGTCATACCCACCACACTCCGTCGTCTCTATGCCGGCGCTGTCGCCGACGATGACTTCCGGTAACATTGGCCAGTGGCAGAAAAAGGCCGGTGATGCCATCGTACCTGGTGATGTCTTGGTCGAGATCGAGACAGATAAGGCACAGATGGACTTTGAGTTCCAGGAGGAGGGTGTTTTGGCCAAGATCCTCAAGGATTCTGGCTCAAAGGACATTGCAGTTGGTAACGTAAGTCCTCAATTCCCCCACCTGTACTACTTGAGCTATCCGCTAATCCGATACAGCCAATCGCGGTCATGATCGAAGAGGGGGAGGACGCATCCGCGTTCGCTGATTTCACAATTGAGGATGCTGGCGGACAAGCTGCCGCTCCAGCACCAAAGGAGGAGGCATCCGAGTCAAAGGAGTCTACCCCAGCAGCACCCAAGCCAGCCGCAACACCTGCTGCCGAAGAGTCCGCATCCAGCGGGGGCAAGCTCCAGCCAGCTCTGGACCGTGAGCCAAATGCCAGCCCCGCTGCTCAGCGCCTGGCTGTGTCCAACGGCGTCAAGATCAGCTCCGTCAAGGGCACCGGTTCCGGCGGACGCATTACTGAGGAGGATGTTAAGAAGGCATCTTCGGGTGGTGCTGCTGCTGCCGCCGCCGCGCCTACCGCTGCCTCGTACACGGACATCGAGACCACCTCCATGCGCAAGGTCATCGGAAGCCGCCTCCAGGAGTCGTGGAACCAGAGCCCACACTTCTTCGTTGCCTCTTCGGTCTCGGTCACCAAGCTCCTTAAGCTTCGCCAGTCCCTCAACTCCGCTGCTGATGGAGCATACAAGCTCTCCGTCAACGATCTCCTGATCAAGGCCTGTGCTGTTGCGTGCAAGAAGGTGCCAGCTGTCAACTCCAGCTGGAGAGATGGTTACATTCGCCAATTCAACAACGTTGACATTAGCGTCGCTGTCTCCACCCCAGTTGGTCTCATGACTCCTATCGTTAAGAGCGCCGAGGGACTTGGCCTCGCCAGCATCTCTGCCGCAGTCAAGGATCTCGGCAAGCGTGCCAGAGATGGCAAGCTGAAGCCTGAGGAGTACCAGGGCGGAACCTTCACCATCAGCAACATGGGCATGAACTCTGCCATCGACCGCTTCACTGCCATTATCAACCCACCCCAGGCTGGCATTTTGGCTGTTGGCACAACCAAGAAGGTTGCCATCCCAGTTGAGACCGAGGAGGGGTCGTCTATTGAGTGGGACGACCAGATCGTTGTCACCGGCAGCTTCGACCACAGGGTTGTGGACGGTGCTGTTGGCGGCGAGTGGATCCGTGAGTTCAAGAAGGTCGTGGAGAACCCCCTTGAGCTTCTGTTGTAGGGGAGTGAGGGAATGGGGTATAATGATGGAGGAGGGCGCTGACACTTTGTACAACAAACAAATTTTTCTATGTATATCCTGAGGAACATAAATTCAGGAGACTGCATTAAAAGCTTGATGACGTCTTCCCTATTCTTTTCCCATTGCATTCGTAATTGTGCATAATAACACGAAACGTCGTATGTGAACAAACTATGTAGATGTAACAACACCAAATAAGATAACCTTTATGTAGCATAATAAATAGTAAATAGGCTCCTTAAATTTCCCATCGTCGAAGACAATCCGTTTTCAAGATGACCCCCCTTTATTTACAAAATATATCGTTTACGTGGGGAGAAATGTGCGGAGAAATGTGGCGCTATACGAGTGAGGCTGTGTGTGAGGGGCAGCGACATGATGCACGAACCCACATAATACAGCATCCCGCCACAGCCACTACACCCTATGCGTATGGAGATCTGCAGACAGGTCTGGATAGCTTCGGATATCATCATAAAACAGTAGATTTCGTGTCTTTCGAAAAAAAGAAAGGAGAAAAGTGTATATATCCCATAAATTAATGCTGAACCTGTCATACGATCGGTACCTTTGTTATAAACTTTTTATTTTAGGACTACAAAGTATCATTTGAACGACTTCGTTAAACCCATGGCGTGGTTGCCTGTTTGAACTCAAACACGAACTTAATTCCCATTCCACAAAATATCAACAACAATAAATATTACATATATCTTCTCGTCTGCCTTTGTACATGATATCGCAACGTAGATTAGACTTCCTTCTGCACTGCTAAGATACAAATAGGCAACTCACCTTTGACCTATACAGTGGTAGTCCATGAAGCATATTGTACAGTACTATACATACAGTACTATTCAGGGGATTCTCTAGGCTACAGCTACCACTCTCTCAGGTTTGTTCACAGCCCTAGACTACTTTTGAAGAGGCATAGGTACGTGTTTCTTACTCCAACTGGCAGCGAAACCACCAGGTCTATCCGACGATTATTACTACGCTGCCATTCTAATCTCCTATAAACCCATTATCAAGGCTTAATTTGATGTTTGTAGAGCAGGAAGTGTAAAGGAGGGAGAACTTTGATATAACGATAGGTTTCGTAAGATCCTACACACAACACCGTACCAAGTATGTATGTATTTAGGACTATATGGACTGATCATAGTTTCTAGTAGGCTAACAAGTAATAGATCTCTGTGATGCCTGCAGTCGCCTGCCTGCCAAACATCCGATTAAACATTTAACAAGATCATGGCACGTACGGCGCCAACAGACGCCAAAACACCATCCACCCTACTCACCCTCCCCCGCGAAATCCGAGATATCATCTGGGAGTACTGCCTCGTCTCCCCCACCTATCGCGTCCTCCCCGTCTCCTACCGCACCTTCCCTGCCGCCAACCCTCCATCCCCCTTCGTCTGGACTGCCACACGCCCCTCCCCCCTCCCCCCCTGGGCCAACGACGCCTCCTACGCTGCCGCCCTCCGCATAGCCTTCACCAAGACTCTGCACCTCGTGCCCTGCGCCCCTACCACCGACTTCCCCCTCTCCCCAACGCTCCTCCCACTCGCCCACTCCCTCCCTCTCGTCAACCGCCAGCTCCATGCCGAAACCGCCGGCAGATTCTGGGGCGCCAACACGCTCGTCCTCCCTGACTACGCCGCTGGGCGCGAAGTGCTAGAGTATCTTGGCCCAGCTAGCCAGGGGATCCAGCGCATCGAGATGACGATCGGGAATGTGTGGGACGTGGATAGTTGGCAGGGTTTGCAGGTCATAATGATACTTAATCAGTTGGAGCGGCTGGTGCGCGAAGGGGCGCTGGAGATGCTGAGGCTGAAGTATGTAGTTGGCGCCGAACATAGCGGCCGCAGTAAAGCGTTCAGTCTATGGCTTTACATGCTGATTGAGAATCGGGAAGAGAGTGATTGGGCGGGGTGTAAGAGGGAGCTGGTGTTGCAGGACATGACAGAGTGGCATTGGACAAAGCATCAGCTAGAGTGTGCGTGGGGTTTGAGGGTGGAGGAGGTCGGGGGAGGGGTAAGTCCTAGCATGATGCGCATGATTAAGAGTCGAAATTGGTGATAGCTAGCATATAAATAATTGGCTGTTCTAATAATCTACTTCAATATTGAAAACTACAAGCATATTAACAGCTATAACTCACCCTCCCCTCGTCAGCGACGTGCTCCTACAACACGTGTGCACCGCGTGCGCCAGGATGGTTTTCGGTCCCCAGCAGCCTATGGGCCGTGAGTATCGTATCCGCGTAGCTGGTGCTGTATCCGCGTAGCTAGTGTTGTGTTCTTTAGCTTTCCTAGCGCTGTGGTGCATTGGTGTGATACGTCGGTGTGATTCTTTGTGTTGTGCCAGATGTCCAGATATGTACTGTAGCTTGATCTTTCCGATAGGCCCCACAGCCACCGCCACACCCCGCTTTCAACATGCGCACCTAGCCAGGCACCAACATGCTTGGCTTTCCAAGATGGATCATCGCCCTTTGTCTAAGCCATATAAGTATTCGCCTTCCCTTCTGTTCGTAGCTTTCTTCCTCTCTATATTTCACATCCAAAGCTATATTGCCATATTGTCTCGTTGAAATTCCACTGATTATCAAATCGATTTCGCACTGATCGTTGTCTCGTATCCGCTTCTAATCACCATCTTCACACATTTCACCATGGAGACTGAAATCCCAAAACAGGAGTTCTCTATAAGAAAGCTCGGCACGAAAAGCGTCACGTTGTATCCTACCAAAGCTCAAGTCGTCCGCAATGTTAATGGCGTTTCGCTGAAGGTAGATTTATTCTGATAGTTATCATGTAGAATTATGACTAACACATGACAATAGCCTGGCCCCAACCAAGTCACCATCATTGGGTTGACTCCTACCTGTGACGAGCACTCCATCAAGGTTGATGGGACCGGAGCAGCTACCATCACCGATCTCACCGTTGAGCTAGTTCCAAACCCAGAAGTTTATGCTGATATCTACCCCGATGAAGATGAGTCCGACAAGGACACTTCCGAGGAGTCTGATGCTGAAGCAGAGACGGTCACTGGCAGGCTGAAGGAGATTGCTGATGAAACGAAAAAGCTCAGGGGCGAAATCTACCAGCAACAAGAAATCCAAAATAATGCGTCTCAGCGGCTGGGTATGGTTGATCTGTACCTCACAAACCAAGCTAGTAACAAGAATCCAATCAACCTGAGTGAGGTAGCTGATGGCTATCGTGATGAGCGAGCAAAGATTTTCGCAGAGAAGTCCTCGGCATATGAGAGAATTCAGGAAATTAATGCGAAGATTGCTGAATTGGCCAAAGAGAAGCACCGGCTCACTCGGGAGTCGCGAAAGGCGAAGGCGAAGGCGGAGAAGGAGAAAGCTAAAGCAAGAGAGAAGGAGGAGCGCAAGAAGCGTGAGAAGCAAGAAGAGAAAGCCAGGATCCGCAAAGAACGAGTCAAATTCTGGCCGAAAAAGGTATTCAAAGTTACAATCAGCCTCGAAGCACCGTCTGGATTTACACCGGCTTCATCAAGACGCAGCTCTATCGATAGCACCGTCAAAGTTCCAAAAGTCACCAAACCCGATGAGCCGTTTGACGCTGCGGAGATCAATCTCTCACTTTCCTACATCACCTATTCTGCCTCGTGGACCCCACGATACGATCTGAGCCTCAACACAGTCACAAATACAGGTACACTCGATTATTCCGCCGAGCTCACCAATGTGACATCTGAGACCTGGCGTGATGCCAAGGTTGTCCTTTCAACCTCGCAGTCCTCTTACCAAGGCCTATCAGATACCATCCCCACGCTATATCCATGGCACATTCGTCTCGTCAAGAGCGATGCGCATAGCCATACCAACGCTGCACTGAAGTCAAACTACGAGATAGGCCAAGCCCAGCAAAACCGCAAGGAGCTCCCACCACAGGTTTACAAACCCCGAAATGAGCTTTTTGGAATCGACCACAACGACGCGAAGTTCCGACCACAGGTTTACAAACCCCAAACTGAGCTTTTTGGAACCGACAACATCGACGGGAATTTCGCACAAAATTCTTATGGGCCGATGCAGTCGCGCGCCCGCCGCCAATATGTAAGTCTCCCTCTAGAAAAACATGTTGGATTTTATTTGGATATCCGATTCTCTCCCCCTCATGGTCGGACACAGGAAAGAGTGTGTGCTAATCAAACATTATATATACAGGATCCAAACGCCAATCAACCGTCGCTCTTCTCTAAAGCTGCCCCGGTGACTAGGGCTGTAGGTTTTGGCAGCATGCAGCCAGCGACTGTAGGTTTTGGCAACATGCAGCCACCGCCACCACCAAGTGCCCCACAAGGGGGGTTATTCTCAGCGTCAACTAATAGAAGGCAGGTCCCTCACGAGGAAGAGATGGAAGATGAGGAGGATGGCGGTTATTATGCCGAGGATGTCGATGGCGCCACACTTGCGGGCATTATCGAACCTGCCCTCTTATTTGAGGAGAGCAGCTTTGAGGAGTCAGGCCTAACAACCACCTATGACCTCCCCAGCCTGAAGACCCTTGCACCTGTCAGCACAGCAACCAAGCACAAGATCGCCCGCGTGGATTTCAAGGCCGTGGTATTCAGCCACATAGTGGTCCCCAAGCTCCGCGCCGCCGCGTTCCTTAAGGCCAAGCTGCGCAACACCTCGAAGATCACTCTTCTGAAGGGCAGCGCCGGCCTAACTGTTGATGGGTCTTTCCTGGGACAATCAACGATCCCACGCTGCACTGCCGGCGAGGCCTTCACGCTCAACCTCGGCGTCGACCCTGCCGTCACAGTCGGCTACTCGCGGCCCTCCGTCCAGCGCTCCTCAAGCGGCCTGTTCACCAAAGAGAACTGTGAGGTATTCACGCGTGTCGCCACGCTCACGAACACCAAGAGCAACAGCATCGTGGAGCTCACACTGCTGGAGCAGGTGCCTGTCAGCGAGGAGGAGCGTCTGAGAATCGAGATCCAGACGCCGAAGGGATTGCGGATTAGCGGCGAAGCGGTGTTGGCTGGTGTGCCTAAGGATGGGGATAAGCCCAGGGAGAGCATCGGTTCTCTGGCTGCTGGGAAGAGTGCCGCGGGTGCGGTGAGAGCGAGTGTTTATGGGAAGGAGAGCAAGTGGGGTTCTGCGGTTGCGACGGCGAAGAAGGGCGGGGAGATCAGCTTTAATGTCAAGATTAACCCTGGGAGAGGGTGCAAGTTGATCGTGGAGTATGAGGCGACATACCCGGGAGGGGAGACTGTTATCAGCGCTTAGGTGGAAAAACTGGAGTATGTGGTTGGGGCTGGATTTGGATAATCGGTTGGGATGTTATTTTCGAGTCCTTATTTACTTTAGATACTCAGCTAAATAATAGTCACCGAAAACCTAGGAGGTACATTTCTTTTCTACCGTGACAATTTAAAGTTTAAGTGCTCCTCCCTATAAGTCAGGCTTTAGGCCTCTGTAATTTCCAGTGTTCACGTCAGTAACTCCGAATAACATGCATAGATATAACCGCTGTAATGCCTAGTGCTCGCATTGGTGACTCAAATCAATATACACAAATATAGCCACTGCAACAGCTAGTGTTCGCGCCAGTGACTGTAACCAACATGCACAAATACAATCACTGTGATGCCTACTATCCACGCCAGTAGCTGTGATCAACATGAACGAATATAGTCACTGTAACGCCTAGCTAGGCTCTAGAATCGTATTTTGATTACTGCACACCAATATAATAATTAATAGAGTAAACAGATAATCAAAAGCCTATCATTACATTCTATCAACTCCCCACAGTATGTATACCCAACCCCTCTCTCATAATCTACCTATTCCATCTAGCCCTCAAATCCGCCATGGCCTTCTCTGCCTTCTCAATCTTCTCCTTCTCCTTCCTCTCATCATCCTCAATCTTCTTCTTCCTCGCCTCCACAGCCTCGACCGCCTTCCTCGCCTCCTCCTTGGCGAGCTGCTCTGGTCGTCTGATGGCGATGTCCTTGGGCCTGTAGTCGCTGAAGCCCCACTTGAGGCCCTTCTCAATGACGTAGCAGCCTACGTAGTCAACCAGCATGGTCGCAGTCATGCGAACCTTGAAGTCGGAGGTGAATGGGACAAGCTTCATCTGCTCGTTGAGCTCAGGGATGAACTCGGTAGAGCAAGAGAAGGCGAGTGCGGACACGCCGAGGATCCCGAGGTACATGCCGCGGTTCTCGGAGAGATTCTCACGGAATGGGCGACCTTGGTAGTTGATTGCAAAGGTTGAGATCTGCTGGATCAGTTGCAAGAGGTAGACGGCGCTGTTAAGCAGAGATGGTGCGAATTCTCCCTCGAGGTCGACATCCTGGTCACGCCTGGGATTGTTAGTATCGGGTGTCTCGCTAGGATAGGGAAGGTACTTACGGTGCAATAGTATCACACAGACGGGCGATGTAGATCAGAGTGACAATGTGAATGGCAAACTGGCCGAGGATAGATCCAATGATGTAGACGTTGAAGATGTTTGGCTGCGGGCGCTCCTTGGAAAGACCATCGACAGACTTGGCTCTGGAGATCGAAAGGAAGCAGACACTCATGAGCATGCCGCTGATGGTAACTTGTCCATCACCAAACTTGATGCCCTCGAGGTACAGGACACTCAGACTGTAGGCGCTAATGAGGCAGTTAAGTGCGAGGATCTTGTACATCTGGATTGTAGCAACGAGAGTGCAGCGACCTTGTCTGATGATGTTCGGGATAGCGATAACATTTCCGAGCTTGCTGGTAAATGGAGCGGCAACTGAAGCATCACCAAGTTTAATGGTTGGGGGCTCGTCATCAAGCTCGGACTCCATCATGGAAGCAGTCAGTTGGTCGGCGAGAGACGCAGCCTTGTTCATCTGTTCTTGGCGCTTGTGAGGCGAACCGTCGATAAGGGCTTGAGCGGCAGGGGATGTAACAGTTTCGACTCCATTCTCTTTGCTAGCTTCGGCAGTTGCATTTGGGATGGTAATACCCTTTTTCTCTGCTTCACGAATCATAGCCTTTTCGTATTGTGGGTTGGACGGTCCTGGCGGATAGAGGTGCGCAATCAAGATTGGAACTGGTGGAGTTGGCTGGTTGAAGCGCTTCATGACACCGACCTGCTTTTCGTAGACTTCCTTCATTCTGGTGTTTCTCATATGTTCACTGATCTTGGTCAGATCATCCTTGGTTCCGTTTAGAAGCGCAACTCCAATGTGGGCCTGCTTCAGTGCGCCAACGTCGTTGGTACCATCGCCAGCCATAAGTGTGTAGTAACCGAGTTCTTTCAGGCCCATGAGAATTTCTTCCTTCTGTTTTGGGGACACGCGAGCATAAACCCAAGTGTGTCTAATCAGAGAGAGCAGTGCAGGTTGGTCCTTGAATTTTGCCAGTGCATAACCAGTAACGCAAAGATCCTTGGTAGCAAGGATTTCTTTGTCCAAAGGCTGAGTAGGATCAACAGGAATACTGACCAAATCGTCGACGCTGCGCCAGACTAGGTTTTCGCCCGAATCGTCGTGCTCAGGGGCATCCAGAATGAGAACTTCGCGATCCACAATTTCAACCTCTCTTGCGACGTGGACAGCAGTGAGGGGGTTATCACCGGTAATCATAACGACACGATGGCTACTTTCGTTGAGCATTCGGACAGATTCTTTGGCGTCGTCCTTGAGCGGGCAGTGCAAGACGAGGAAACCCGCAAAATTAAGGCCTTCCTCGACGTTCTCGCGCTTCAGCTCGTTAATCCTTCCAGATCCGAGTTCATTCTCCGTGGTCAGATGCTTGTATGCAAGAGCAAGTACTCTCGAACCCTTCCTGGTGAAGTACTTGAAAGTCTCTTCGTAATCAGCCGGTACATTAACGAGTCTCTTCTGAATAGTTTCCGGGGCACCCTTAACAGCGACGAAAGTACTTCTCGTCTTCTTAGATGTCTTGGGGTCAACGGTAGTAACAGTTGCGACGGAGCTTTGGCGCTTGAGGGCAGAGGAGAACTGGAAGCGGCGCTTGATGTGTACAGTGTTTGCAGAAATGGCGTTTGGTCCCTTTGACATACCAACAACGTTCTTGCTGCTAAGGGTGTCATTCTTTCCAAGCTTCCATCCAAGAGATGTCAGAGTAGCCTTTTCCATGGGGTCACCGACAATTTCGCCTTCATCAAGTCTGACCAATGCATGAGCTGTAGCTAGAACCAGTGTGGTCTCGAGTCCGGCATCCAAGACCTTTGTGATATGGCTGTGAGCACCATCGTTCTCACGTGGTGTATCGGTTCCGCTATGGCCAAGTCCAAGACCAGCAATACCTTCAACGACGAGATCCTCGCCGGTCAAAGTACCAGTCTTATCGAAACAGGCGACATCAACGCGTCCAGCAAATGGGATACGGAAAGGTTCGGTACAGTAAATAGCATATTTGCTCAGGGCAGCCAGAGAGGTGTTGACAGCCAAGCTGAGCTCCATAGGAAGCTCAGGTGGGACAACACTGGTGACGATCAAGACACAGTCGAGGAGAAGCTTAGAGCGTTTGCGGTCCTTCTTTACGCCCTCATCCCAAACGTACCAGGATGCGGCAATTGCGAAGACAAGGAGGAACAGAATGAAGAAGAGAGCCTCAGCGTTGTTGGCAGATACACGTTCGGTAGAGTAAATCATGGTGCGGACCAAGCTTCCCTGGGAAGTTTCGAATCCGGTCTTAACAACAATAGCCATAGCTCCGTTATCAGGTGGGGCTGGGACACCAGAGGCGATCTTTGGCCGTTCCTCATCGTTAGAGGCATGGGTGACCTGGAGCACCTTGGTTCCACCATAGAGGAATGCGTTCTTGTCAAGTCCTTCAGGTTCGATCGAGGCATCACCGGGGCGAAGTTGTACGGAATCTTTCAGCAGAGGCGTACTCTCACCAGAAAGCATGGCCTCGTTGACGATGGCGCTTCCCTCAACCAAGAGCATATCGCAAGCAACACCGCTGTCCTCCTTTGTTCGGCCAACAGAGACAAGGTCGCCTGGTAGAAGCTTGTCGCTTTCCGTCTCGACCCATCTGTTCTCGCGGAATGCATAGATGTTGTAAGGCTTGATGCTCATTCCGCGGAACTCATTGAGGGTCCTCAGGCGCTGCCAGACGACAGTGCTCTCAAAGACTACCAACATGAAGAGGGTGAAGAGCGAGTAGTACCAGTATTCGTCCAACATCCACAGCCCGACGCAGAAGATCTGGAACACGAAGAAGGGGGCGACAGAGTGCTCCTTGAAGAGTTCCATAAAAGTAGGGACCGGAATGTCGAAAGTATTGTTTCCATAATGTTGCTGTATCCTCGAGAGCTCGGATGACGATGAGATACCCCTCGATTTCTGGAAAGTATCGATGCGTGGTTTTGGCTCGATATCGATCGCATAGGTCAACGGTGAGAATGAGTTGGTCTTCTCATTATAGAGGAACCGGCGCTTTTGGAAGAGGAAGGAGGTGTTGGGCTTGCCTCCGGCCTGGTACTGTCAGCGCCACAGTAATGATTTGGATGGGGTTTACATACATTGTCTCTGACGATCTTACAGATCTCGGACGTTCCGGCATTTGCAACTGGCAGGACTTTGATCAATTGAGCTTCCTTCACAGTTTTGGCGTTTGTAGACGTGAACAATGACTTCAAGTTGACGTTCCAGTTCGTGCTGAGCCAAACCAGGCTCTGTACCGTAATTATTGCGCCGCACCAGACAAAGGTCCATTCCTGGCCACCAATGTGCTTGTCGTACAGCTCCTCGGAGAGGTAATATCTAAAGAAGACAGGCCAAATGATCATAAATGGCCAGACATAAGTGTGTAAGTATAAAGGCAGCGGGTTGTGTAATGTCGCAGATGCAATCTGCGGATTATCGACGAGGGGCGCCATGATGCAGAAAAGAATTCCCGAAAGAGAAGCGAAGGGCAGGTATTTCTAAATATCAAGTCGACATCTGTGCCGTCTCTTGTTGTCGACGTTACTGTTGAGTGTCGCGACGGCGGTCGTCTTATGTGGCCTTTGGGTTTCTAAACCTCCGCTTCGAGCCACAATTATTGGATTTTGTCAGGTAGTCGGCACCACGCGGCGCCGCCTCTGCCCAGTTGGATTTAGTTAATTTTAACCTGGTCGTCACGAGGTCACGTGAAATGGTACCTTAACCCCCATTTTTACGTTTTGGAAGCTGAGCCAGACATAATGGAATATAATACTATAAGTCTATAGAGCGCAATGTTGGTTTCTATTCTATAGCTCATACTGCACAGTCACTACGAAATACCATATTGAAAAAGGTGGTTATCGTATCGACTACCAAGACAACCCCTTTTATCGCTAACAGAACAGGAGTCGCCTCACACACACGGGCTGGACGTCATTTCTTTTTTTGCCAGGAATTTGATAACCCAACCATTTCACGCCATTCATGCATTCTCGAATATTGGATATTTATTTGTAAATTGCTAACACAGGACTGCTTTATTTCTTGAAGGAAGCAGTTGTCTATCACTAATGGAGAATTCGACAGGTGGCGTAAGCCCCGTCGTGAGGTGGGATCCGGCGAGACTCATATCTCATGATCACGGGTGGGAAGGATTCGCCTTGCTCACATTAAATCAACCTCTTGATAATTTGGATTTGCTCAAGTCGCTATGGGAGAGAGGTATTTTATGACACCCCTTGCGGCCACACCAGATGTTGGTATACTAATTGGAGGCAGCTGGGTACCGAATTGCGGCGGATGGAGGTGGAAACAGGCTCCACAAAGTATTCCACGGCGATAGCGCTTTTGAAAACCTAATGAAGAAGATCGTTAGTACTCCCCAGCATAACTGGCCTCGTCGAGACACCTGTTGAATCACGTGCCCCATATCTCAACCCCTTTTAACGCCAATCCAGCCACTTGAAGTGATCCACGGCGACCTCGACTCCCTGCACCAGACCAGTAGATCTTGGGCTCTCGCCCATTCTACGGAGGTCGTCCCTGACCCGTCCCAAGACTCCACAGACTTCACAAAGTGTGTTTCATACATCTCGGAACACTTTGTGTCAAAGCGTGACTCCGCCCCTGACATAGTCGTACTAGGTGGCTTAGGAGGCCGAGTAGACCAAGGAATGTCTACTCTGCACCATCTGTACAAGGGACCTGAGATGTATCCACAAGGACGCATTTACCTAGTGTCCCCCTCGGCGATCACGTTTCTATTGACGGCGGGCACTCATCAAATCGTTGTCAAGAATCCCCAGGCTCGGGTATTAGGGCCGAATATTGGGATTCTACCGGTGGGCAGACCTGCGAAGATCACGACGAGTGGGCTGAGGTGGGACGTTGAGGACTGGGAGACGAGATTTGGGGGCCAGGTGAGCACGAGCAATATGGTGCGTGAGCCAGAGGTTACCATCACGACAAGTGCAGACGTCTTATTCACAATTGATTTGGATATTGGCGAGGAAGAATAGAATATTTATGTCATTTGATAAAAATAAAACATGGGTGTCTCACAGAAAGAGTTGTGTGAGGATTCTTAATATAGACTCAAATAAAATAATTTTAACATATGGTCCTGTATCTTCAACCATTATGCTTTGATATAACTCATTTTACGATGAGTGAAGGCAAAAACAGGACACAGGATGGGTAGCAGTGCGGAAAGCAGCCATATGCTATATAAGGTCTATGCAAGGTATTCGTACAGCATTGGCTCCAAACGCCTCGCTTCTATAACCCAAACTCAGGAGGGTTCGTCAAGATAGCTTCCCGGTCTTCAAAATCATTACGCATATTCCTCTGCTTTACCTTCTAGAGGCACAATCACCTCAAGTACTTCAATACCAAGAAGCAGAACGTAAAGAAAATCACCACCCCTGCCGCAAAGATCCATTTGTCTTGCTTTGCCCTTCGCTCCACCATTCGTATCGTATCACCACTTATGCCTAGCGTATTTGCCACGTTGTATAGTCTCTTCTGTGTCCCTTTAAGCATCTCCCTTTGCTGCCCCAGGTCTCCCAGCACGGCCTGTCCTCTTGCTAAATATTCGTCCAGGGCGCTATGTGTATTCCCAAAGAAGTTCTGCTCGCGCATCGCATGCGCCTCTCTCGTCGTCTCTCCACTCCCCATGCTCATGCTCTGCTGTCCACCCACGCTGCCAGGCGCCCAGGGATTATGTGCCTGTGCATTCCGGTTTATCTGTGCATTCGCATACGGGTTATCGGGTGTGCCGGATCCGCCATGGTGTGGCCTGCGCCCCAGTAGCTCGCTGCGGTTTGACTGTGCTGTGGCTTCTTCGCGATCCTTCTTTACGCTCTCGAACTGCGACTTGTAGTCTGCGAGGTCGTGCCGGAAATTTGTGAGGCGCTCGGTTGCCTTCTCGGCTTTTTGGGTGTTGAGCTCATGCTTGGCGAGGTCGGCGTAGGAGTCGAGTGTGCGCGAGAAGGAGGTTAAGGAGGCGGATATTTGGCCAGTGAGGGATGCCGGGGCAGATAGAGGGTTGGAGGAGAGAGTGGCGAGGTCGGTGCGGAGCGAGGTGGATTGTTTGAGGGCGGTGTTGAAGACGGAATTCTAGTAGCAAGTGTCAGGGTAGCCAGGAGCGACGTGGTGGAGGAGACTAACCATCTTGAAGATATTCGTAAAAGAAATGAAGACTTCTTGTGATGTGCGCAGTTTGGGTATACGTGCAGTTTGGAGACAGCTGGGAAGACAGTTGCCTTATTTTATCAAAGGGTCGTCATGGGTGTGATAAACGTGGCTTGTACCGGACTTGAATTGAGCATACTGCCGGATCTTGGTACTGACCGCCTTCCATATTTGGTGACATGTGCTAAAGGCGGCAGAGGCCGAGATGGAGTTAACGGGGGGTTTCTCAAAGGCCGTGCATTTTACTTTACTATATTGATATATTGCTGACTATTCGCTGACTATTATGCGGGGTTCAAGTCATCCAGTCTCGTACATCTGAAGTTATATCTTTTTCATTTTGTGATATTTGCGCCATATATTGCAGGTCCGAAGGATAACGGTCTACTTGGGCGGCCAGAATCGGACTTCCGACCGTCCTGCAACCGGAATTTGACGGCTGTCCGAAGCAGGTATATTCCGGTAAGGCACTGTGGAAAGAGCAACGGGCTGTGTGGCGCTTTGAACGACTATGCCAGGTACAGTGTGTACAGCGTCGCTCCTGCATGTAGGTTACGTTGGCTGTCTCTTATCGATATCAGTACTCTGCTATGGTATGGATCTATCAGCATCTCATCTCACAATACAACTAAATTGTATTCCACCTCGTCTCCCAACAATATGTTTTCCGCATCTTGTTGTTGATCCTTCCCCAGAGCCTCCTCGAGTCCTAAAAAATCTTAAATCCCGCCTAATACGTTTCATCCTACTCCCGTTGCGAACAAGCGACGGATCAAGAACGGCCCAGAATCAAGATGAGACAGCCAACTTGCCGTTGCCCATCTCTGGACAGATTCACAAAATTGCCAGTGGCATTATTATCCGGAACTCCATAACCTCAACAAGCACAGCCGTGCCATAAAACAATCATACCGAGTCTTCTGCGGCCGTTGCTCTTATATCCAGTGTCCAAGAACCATATACCAGCTTCCCGTCTTACCTCACCCTGACGACCTCAACAGAGAGTTCCACCCTCAAATGCGAACTTCATTCACCTCTTCATATCTGCTACCGGGTATTGTTTTGAACCCCGTCCTAGTCCTCCATGGCTTCAACACATTCGCGTCGCATTATATACCATCGGCAATTTCAACAGCAGCATCTTACTCGCGATACAAATGGATGGAAGACTGTGGACCTCCAGGAAACCAGATTCCGTACTTCTATGTGCACACCAACGATGGATTGTGCTGGGGCTATACCGCAGTGATGGTAGCCCTTCAAGTTTTAGCGTACATCAAGATTGTCGATGATAGGGAGGCCCAGAGAAAGACCCATCTGCAGATGAAGGCAGAGAGCGATAAACTCCAACGGACCTCGAACTGAGCAGACTAGGAAACTCTTGCTCTGATTGCAAAGATACGAAATATACCGGTCGAAGACGCTGCTATGAAAGAGCATGCGCAGGGATGAAAGGCTTGAGAATGTGCTAGCTGCGAGCAATTATCCTTCAACTGCGAACCTAACTTGACGAAAGTCGGATCTGCTTGGACCAAGACTCTACTGGTACGGATGATGGATAAGTGGAAGATTTGCGCAACGCTTTTGTCAAACGCACTACGAGACAACGGTTGGGCTCACTGTGAGGTCCAGTATAGCGAAGGGTCCACGGAATCCTATTTGAGACAAAACCATCAAAACTTTTGAGAACATCAGATTGCAACTCTGGTTGTGTGTGCATGAAAGCTCCTGGCGGGAGTATTTGGTCGTCAGACCCCTTATTTCAAGACGCTTCAAATCTGATAAATAGTGGCCAGCAATGGAACCAACATGAAAATACAAAAAATTGCTTATCCCAGTTCTACTACATTTCCATAATAACACAGTGGAAGCGATATACCAGCGACCCGTTCAGTATAAAATATTTACCAAGTCGACGCGAGTGAGAAAATCAATCAATCGCATAAATCATTATCGTGTTGTCCACTTTGAAGTGCCTCCTACGTCATCATTCTCGGTCATACTGTAATTCAAGACATTTAGATAAGCGAGACCTGGCAGCCACTCCCAAGCTCGCATTTGCCTGTGCCATGTTGCGCGATCGTCGTTAGAACTCCACCTTACCAGCCATACGCTATTGAAGGGAATAACTCCACGCGACTTCTTCCGCCTTGACTTAAATATCATCTTCCTACGACCTAACTTTTATCACCGCACTGTACCATCACACATAATCATACAAAGCCGGTGAGAAAGCTTCTATCGGTCGCGTATTGACCGAGGACAATAGCTAACGGACACTAGCCGCCATGTCATACGCAGCAGCAGCGTCAAAGGGCCCAAAGCAGTCCCCAGAGGACGTATGCGACTCACTTCACGTTGCGACATTGCCCTCTTTTTCTAACGAGTCACTTCTTAGGCCCGCGCACCAGCACCCCCGGAGGTTGAGCACAGCGAATCTGCATCCACCGCGTCCCTCATCGACGTCGACTCCGAATCCGTGCACACTGTCCCCGCAGACTTCAAGGCCCACGATGTGCAGACCAACTCGCAGGCCGAGCGCATCGAGCGCCAGGCCGAATCCTTAAATGCAAAGGCTATTGCTGAGGAGCAGAAGCTCAAGAAGGAGTTCGCCGAGAAGGAGAAGGCGGCCAAGGAGAAGGCCAAGAGGGCTGCGGAGAGGATCGAGAAGAACTCCGATAACCCTGTTTTCATCGGCAACGCCGTTGCCGTTGCCGCCCTAAGCGCAGGACTTGGATTTGGCGCGTACAGAAAGTATATTAATGGAGAGTTGACCTGGAAGGTTGTTGGTGCCTGGGCTGGACTTGTGGGGTTGTTCGCTGCTGGCGACTTCTACCTCAGCAAGTAAGATAACATATTCCCACTTTGGCCAGCGCTTTGTGCTAATCATAACCACAGGTACCTCTTCAAGAACAAGTACCCCGAGCGCAAGTAGAGAGAAGGAGGGCGGTAATGTCTCACTAAGGCGTCTACGATAGGAGTCTGCCAGGGAGCGGAGAATGGAAGGCTGTTCATTTGTACTATGCAACATATTTTGTCGATATCCCAGCTCTGGTGTCACTCGGCTTTCGGAAGTTTGTTTTGGCAATACATTTTTATACGGGATCCTTCATTAATCAAATTATGACACACGTGATAGTGATGATGCTCCTCGAGAACTTATTATCAAAGCTAACATTAGTGCTGATCTAGTTTGACCCCTTCGGGTCAACAGCCTCTAGGGATTTGGAATTGATTTCTAGTTATATACTCTTGTCAAGAACGTCAAATGCCGTCGTCATGACTCGATCCCCACCTCCGTCGTCATCATCTACCCACTTCTAGCAGACATCCCTAAGCCAATCTCTCCCTCCCTCATCCCAAAATCTCAAAAAAATCAATTACTCACCGTTTACACACGTGCTTACATTCGACTCTAGAATTAAGAAGATGCCGCCACTTGCCTGCGTCGCTGCTTGGTTTCGTATATATTTCTAAGATCCTCGACCACCTGTACATCATTTTGTGGCAGGTTATGAGCGGAAATGCATACTTACGAAGAACAACTGGCCTCATCTAGTGGTGGTAACTCTGAGCTTGTTACTGAATGGATTAAGAGTGAAGGTATTTATATCGTCCTTCGCCCTATCAAAGGTGTACTATGGTGAGCTAACATGGCGAAGATATCACCACTGGGTCCGCCAACGATAGTGTGAATATGAAACCACCCACTATGATCATTGAGAACCACAACTCTACAAAGCCCACCCGTCGCACTCAGACCGACCCGCATCTCCCGTGCAACCTCCCGTGCAATCTCACGAAGCTACGATCTGGCTCCGTGGCCGACGAGTATGGCGCCGCATGCGAAGGCGGGCTCTACCGCCCAGCACAGCCCAGCGTCGTAAAAGTCAAAAACGCCGGCACGCAGACGGATATTATGGAGTGGGACGACAGCAGCGATGGCGATCAGTTCGCCATTATAACGGATGAGGAGGATGAGGGGGTGGAGGTCGAGGAGGTTGAGTTTGCCAGCCGCCGGAATAGTGTAGGGCACGCTGCGCCTGGCTTAGGCGCCGCTGGGGGCGAGACGGTTGGGGGAGTGCCTCCAACGGTTATGGATGTGCTTGATGGTATTAATGCCGACTACGAGATCGTGGTTGACACGGAGGCACCAGGCCTGGATATCCTAGCCGGAAAATCAGTCAGGAAGATAAATCCCGACGCGGAGATGTTAGGGGCATTCCCTCCGAATGGAAAAAGGAAGGTCAAGGAGACACTGGTAGAATTGGAAGATGAGGCGGCTGGGCCTGCCGTGAAGAAGACGAATTACTGAGGCGAAAGTTAGAATATACTAGGACTAGATGGCGGTGGGCAGGTAATTTATATGTCATTTTATCTTTGCAAAATATATTTACTAGTACCAAATGTGACTGCCGTTAAAGACGAACCTGATTTACAGTAATAATAGTTTTGAAAGCCAATGCATGCACGATAAAAGGGGTAATAGGAAAGACCGTTGGGATTGTGACTGGTTCTCTGCAGTGAGCGATTGGGATGCATAAAATTTATCCGAACCGCAGATACGACAACGCGCGAACATCAACAAATAAAAATCTAGGCCTGGCCATTAACAAGCGCCAAATGGACACAGATCAGCGGCGCCACCGACACGTCGAGCCGTTATCAAAGTGCACAATTCTTACCACTTCTAGGTGGGTATGATACATCTCACATTCGAACGCGTATAGGAGTTCGCGTCCATATCTCGACGTTCAGTTACTATTGCGAGGTCACCGACGTTTAGTCGCTATTGCGAGGTCTTTACCTTTCTTCCATCCCACCATTGTCTTTATAAAAAACGCAGTGCGTGCATACTCGCCCGCCATGATCACATCTCAAACCATTCTGCCGTCCTTCGATAGCCTCGTTCAGTTCCAGCCCACCACAACAATCAACCAGGAAAACACCCAGCTCTCCACGAAAAGGGCTCCCCCGCCGCCCATCCGACCACCATTGATAGACCTGACGAACAGCTCGCGCGCTCCCCCCCTAATTAATGTCGACGTACCCCCAACCTTGAAGCCAGGGTCATATCCCATCTCCAGCGCCTGCCTCTCCAAGAAGCGCACCCACGAATCCACGCACACCAGCGACTCGCCCACGCCCACTGGCCCCGACGCCGAAGATGGCGACTCAGAGACCGATGAAGACGCCGACGAGGAGCTCCTCGAGGAGCTCGACATGGACTGCGATGTCGTGCGCGCGCAGATCCGCGCCTTCCTCGCGGAGGGGAACACCGCTGTCGCGTTCCGCAAGCTGATTCGCGCCACGCCGGGCAGCTATAATGGGTTCATGAAGCAGCAGGGACGCGATGCTGGGATTGCGGCCGAGACTTATCGCAATGCCGTGCTGTTCTTTGCAAAGCGCGATAGGAGGGCTAAGAGAGCGGCAGAGGCGAACCCAGGGGCGCCTGCTGCGTCAGTTGCGCCAGCTGCGCCGGTTGTGCCTGTGGCATCAGTGGCCAGCGAGCCGGCGGCGAAGCGGAGGAAGCAAGATGCGCCGGCTGCTAAGCGCCCTGTTGATAACTCGGTCTATGATGTCTCGGACATCCATCTAGAGAAGGAGGAGCGCGACGCGGTGCCGGTGTTCGACACATGCGACGACGTCCGGACCAAGATCAGAGCGTTCTTCCGGCAGCCTGACTGCACGCAGGCGTCGCTCTTGCGGAAGCTCGGCGCCCAGTATATCCTGGCGCCGCGGGCGCTGAGGTCGCCGCAGGTCAACACGTTTATGCGGCAGAAGGGCCCGCTCGAGGGGAACTCATCGGGGATATTCTACGCGGCGTATGTGTATTTTGAGAAGCTGCGGATAAAGCAGGGCAAGAAGAAATCGGCGAAGAGGGAAGAGATGGAGAAGAAATGGGGCCCTGGGGGGGTAGACAGGACCGCCGGAGGGGGGTCATTCTGGTGTAGGCCTGGAGAGGTGCCTGTGCAGGATAATTGTGGATTGATCACTTTCGAGAAGAGTGGACGACGATAGCCGGCCGATTTATGGACCTGCTGTACCCTAGTGATGACACCTGGGGGCAGAATAGACGCTTTGGATGATCGATATGGGAGAGAGTTATGGCTGGGGATTTAATGTGGGTGAGGTCGCCTCTGGCACTGTGCGCGTTCATATCCTCTGTGCGAATATGTGTTAGAATAATATACCCATCAGCTTGTTTTGCTAAATACTTTCACCAACCGAAGGTGTTTCGTTGGAAGGACGGAACCCCGACTCGAAGGTAGTTTGCGTTTGGTGCTAAGCGTGGGAATCAAGTTGTTAAAGGTGCAGCATAGCAAATTTATCATTTCTGAGTTCCAAGCATTTTTGGTGAAGAAACTGGTTGAGTAGAATTTGAAAAAAATCTATCTTTTAATACTCATGAAGATGGTGATCGACACTACATCATCAAACATAACTCTTTTTATCCAATCCTCATCTCACGTCGTCCTCGGTCGTTGATATTTACAAGCCTTACAGCTTCGCTGTCTCGCGCACGACCTTATCCACCGCCCGCGCAACGTACTCCACATTGCCCGTATTCAGACCCGCCATGCTAATGCGCCCATTCTTCGTCATATATACGTGCGCATCCTTGCGGATCTTCAGCACCTGCGCCTCTGTCAGGCCAGTAAAGGAGAACATGCCGATCTGCTCTGTGATGTGCGACCACGTCCCCGGGGTTCCGAGCTCCTCAAGCTTTCCACGCAGAGCCCTGCGCATCTCCTCGATGCGTCCGCTCATCGTGCGGAGGTCCTCCTCCCACTGCGAGAACAGGCCCGCGTCATTGAGAATCGTGCTCGCAATACGCGCGCCGTACGCGGGCGGATTCGAGATCTCAGAGCGCTGCAGGATGGCTAGCTGCGATGCGATACGGCTGATGGTCTCTGTGGCATCAGAGGCAGGGCTGGTGATGAAGTGAAAGCATCCCGCACGCTCGCCGTAGAGTCCGAGGTTCTTGGCGAAGGACTGAGCGAGACACATCTCGAATCCCTGCTCGACGAAGTAGCGGACCGCCCAGGCGTCCTTGGCGAGGTCACCAGAAGCGAAGCCCTGGTAAGCCGAGTCGAAGAAAGGGAATTGGTTCTTGGCGCGCATGATGGATGCGATCTCCTTCCATTGCTCCTGGGTGGGGTCCACCCCCGTGGGGTTGTGAGCGCAGGCGTGGAGGAGGATGACGGCCTGCTCCGGTGCCTCTTGCAGTGTCTTCTTCATGCCCTCGAAGTCGAGGCCCTTGGTAGACGCAGAAAAGTATGGGTATTGGGCGATCGCAAGTCCGGCATTGGTGAAGATTTGGTTGTGGTTGGCCCATGTTGGGTTGGAAAGGTAGATGGTGGGCTTTGGCTTGTAGAAGCGCGAGAGGAACATTCCTCCCAGGTGGCAAGCGCCGGTTCCCGAAATCGTTTGTACTGATGTGACACGCTTCTCCTTCAGTGCTGGGCTATCAGCTCCTAACATAACTTTGGCAGCAGCGGATGTGAAGTCTGGGAGTCCAGCAATTGGGAGGTATTCGTGGTTGAGTGCGGGGTCATTTCTGAGAATCTCATCGGCCTTGAAGGTTGTTAGAAACGCACCTTGGGAATAGCATAAGACTGAAATGAGTTAAGTTAATCAGTGAATTGAATTGCTCACCTTCTTGACGACTGGCAGAACCCAAGGCTTTGCGTTATCATCTCTGTATGCGCCAATTCCCAGGTCGACCTTCTTGTCAAAGGTGTCAGCCCGATAAGCGGCCATCAAGCCAAATAGCGGATCTTCCGGAGCCTGGGGAACGGCATCCTGAGGGAAATTTGTAGTCTGTGGTTGAGACATGTGTGCGGCTATCTTTTGTAATCTTTCTTTCGGTCTTGATGTTATCGAAGTGGTGGAGGATGATTTGGATGAAGGAGATGAATTCGCAAAGAATGCTGCTGCGGCTTTGCCTGCCATTATCGGAACGCTATACAGTCGCTATCAGGTAATCAAGAATAGGCTGGGCTTGTATGGTACACGTAATTCGCGCAAACGTGACCTGCAAATATCAGTGGAATATAAAAACAATATAGCGAACAATTTTCGTACAAATGGTATATAGAAAGGAGACAAGTTGAATGATGGTACAGATATAATAATTGCTAGAGTAATTCGGTCTGGGAACCGCGGAAATTGGAATGTTATAACATTTTGTGACAGGAGACGTACTTTCCTGGAGAAGCCGAGGCATCGCGGTAAGAAAAAGACCGACGTGGGCCTTGGGAGCTGTAAGACATCATCACAGGAAACCGCTAGCAGCGAAACAGCTAGAGTACTTTACTATAACTTACTCCATACATTATATCTGGGGTACGATCCAGTCTCACATGCCAGCAGTTGTTTCTCGTTCGCTCATGCACTGATTCGCAGTGTGTTGTTCTCCCCAAATCACATGCATACCACGAGCGCCATAGATGAAATCGATCCAATCCAAGCCCTTCTATATTTCTTGCGTTATGTATGTGCCACGCACTCGCTACATACTGTAACTTAACCCACGTCGACGTGATTCAATCATACGATCAAATCATACACCACCAGGAATGCACTCAGCCCGCATGATGCATAGAAGACATACTTGGCTGTGCTCCTTCTCTCCGACGCCTTCTTCAGCTCTTTATTTCCACCCCCAACGTTCTCGGCCGTCAGGAACGAGTCTGCGACAAGTTGGTCAATATGCGCCGACTGTGTGGCTAGGTTGTTGACGAGCTGTGTCTGCAGTTCTGAGATTTCGACGAGCGATTTTTGTGCGGTCCTGAGGTGCCAAGTTAGTTTAGGACTCTGAAGGGCCAGATGACGCCGGACTTACTTTACTTGGTTCAGCGTATCCTCGTAGTGCTGAACCATATTTTGATTTTCCTTCTCGAACAGCTGTAGCTGCTCTGGCGTCAACTCGTCCTCGACATTCTTCCCATACTCCTCCTCGACCTGCCCCCCTGCCGCGCCCTTGTATTCGAATGCTGGTATGGGCGGTTCGCCCGACCCCCCACTGTCCATCGTCATACCCCCCTTACTTTTATAGAGCAAGCTCTTGTTCTTCTCCATCTCGCGCATAATCCGCGTCTCCATCATAGCCGCTTGTAATCCTCCGCACTGCTGTAGCTTCTGCCGTAAATACCACAGCACATTCTCCCTGTGTGTGCTAATCGTATTGGCCCTGCTCTCCGCCTGCTCCTGCTCGGGAGGCTTCGATTGCCCTATCCCACCAACCGCCCAGTTACCCAGGGCGCCCAGCTTCGTGCCATATTTCTTTTCTATCAGTGTCGTCTCGGTGTCTTGGCGCAGCTGCTCCGCATCTGCCAGGTTTCGGATGCCATAGTTGAGTTCGCGGAGAAGTTGCTTCGTTTCGGCGTCGATCTCGTCGCGCTGGCGGAAAGTCAAGTACCGCCATTCCTTATCTTTGGGCCTCGAGTTTTCGGCAGCAAGCTGGCGCTGTCGTCGCGGTGGCTGCGTGGTAGATAGGTAGGATTGTCGAATTCCCCGTAGGTAGTCGTTCAGCGACGCAATGTGGGAGTTCTGGATTATCGGTGAGCAATTGCACCCGCGTACAAAGAACGATTTTATCTTACTATTCGATATGCCTCTTTCAGGAACTCGTCAAGATGTTGCATAGACAGAGAGACGCCAGCGGTTGCGTGGGTGCCATGACCCTTGAGGGCTTCATTAAAGGCCGGAGTGATATCTGTCATTTTGTAGGTACAGCAAATGTGCAAGTACAATGCCGGTTGTACGTTGCCTTCAACCTTCTTGTATCATGCCACCAAAGAAACCCATCTACTATAGCCTCTTTTCGAGTTTGGTATACAGTATAATGGGCAACAAAGCTTACAATATAGCTGTTATCGCAAGCTGTGAACAAGCGTAGGTGTGGTAGCTTCCGTCACTGAGGCTTGGAACATTGTGGCGCATGGGCTAGTGTGGCTGGGCACACCCATCAGGGGCCTCCTTTCCGCGCTTCACCACCTAAAGCCCATCAGTTTGTATATATTCTGAATCACACTGGTTACAGGGCAATATACTTGTTTATTCTCTATATACAGAAGCACAAAACCTATGCACAATAATACTATACACATCCTTCTCAAGATGATATCCACTTCGACTCTCTAGTTTCACGCCGGGTTCTTCTCGAAGTAGTGGGCGTAAAAGTCCTCGGTGAAGCTGCGGAACACAAGTCTGTTTGCAAAACAGTTCATCTTATTGACGGGTTTTCCAGTAAAGGTTGGCTTTAACTGCAGTAGTTGTTCTAGTTAGCCCAACACGTCGTCCGTACAAAAAGCCACAACAGGAACCACCAACTGACCTTGATATGCTTCATTCTTTTCGCCAAGTCCAGTGCCGTTGTTTTGGTAGCTTCTCTCTCTGTCCTCACGATTCCTTTCTTTATCAAATTATCGTAAAACTCTGTCTTCACAACTGCAGGCCCTTGTTTAGGTACAAACATGAGCTGACTTGTCACCAGTGCACGACACGTTTCGTCGCCCAGGATATCCACTTCGCTGTCCTGTAGCACACGCGACCCCCCAAACACGTAGTTACCCACATAGATGTATGTACCCCCGGCCTTTTCGCATACCAACACTGGGAACTGCCCAAATCGAGGAGGCTCTGGGCGTAGCAAAGTATGGTATATTCCCTGGGCTCTTTCGGCGACAGGCGCGTGCGCTTGCTCACTTTTGTGGAGAATTAGCATAGATTGGCAGTTGAGAATTCCGGAATTCTGTCTGTAGCCCCACAGGCAGCGTATATCAGCTTGGGGAATGCCCACAGCGCTGAGGCGCGACGTGGGGCTAGTTGGAGTGCTTGGAAGCAGCTCCTTCTTGGGGGTATTTCTGATACCTTTTGCACTAGAGTGCAATTTAGAGCCAGTTGGAAGGCTTGGAACAAGGTTTTGGTTGGGACTTTCACTAGTGTTCCCGTAAGGCTGAAGCGACAATTGGAGAGATGGCTGGAATTCGCGTTTCATGGAGTGCAGAGTACCGTCATTATTGGGATCAAAAGACATACGCCTTTTCTCAGCTGGAAAGGGCGAGACACTGTTTTCTGATTGGGGTGGTGATGTGGCTTTTCGTTTGCGAGAAGGTTCCACTTGAGTATTCAGGCTACCACTACCTTCGGGAATAGGTGTGAGAGCTGAGCGTGACCGCTGAGGGGAGTTGGTACGAGTGTCGTCGGCGGCGTCTGCGGGTGAGGATGGCGCCACCACCAAATCTTGGGCAAGTAACTGGAGACGAGAAGGATGGATGCTACTTTGTAGTTGATGGCAGTTTGAGGGTGGGGATGAGACCTCCACTGACTCTTGGGAAAGTAACTGGAGACGAGAAGGATGGACGCTGTCTTGTAGTTGCTGGCAGTTTGAGGGAGAGGACGAGACCTCCGACGAATTTTGGGAAAGTAACTGGAGACGAGAAGGATGGATGCTACCTTGCAGTTGCTGGGAGTTTGAAGGTTCTTCGTGGCGCACCAGCATGGAGGGCGGAGAGTTGGGAGCTTGGGACGGGGTTGTCTTTGGGACGTCTCTCTCAGATGCCAAACCTTGATCTGATGACGGACGACACCCCATTCCAAGCTGCTTCAGCTCTTCCCTAACGGAGTTATCCATGTCTTGGACAAGTCGTTGCTCTTCAGTCGTTTGGGAGATTGTCTTCTCTGGTATGGCCTCCATTCCATCTTGGCCAGGAGATTGGCGAGTGATGCTCTCAATGGCAGACTTCAACTCCTATAAACTATTAGTGCTACTCTCTCGCACTAAGGCCAAACAATCGTACGCTTTGCTTCTGCGATATACCTAATTTGATGAGACCATAGTCTTTGTTTTCACTGATACGTCTCAATGCTGTTCCTGCATCCTCTTTGCGTCTATTAGAGGCAAGTAGCTCATCCTCACAAGCTCTGCTGAGTTGAATATTTTTCTGCTCCGCAAGAAAACTGTCTTGATCGTCACCTATTTTTGGCACAGTGTCTAAATCTTCTTTCTGGCGAATAGAGGCAATAAGCTCATCCTGTTGAGCTCTACTGTGCCGAGTAGTTATGTCTTCCCCCCGGCGTTGCTCGATGAGTTTGGCCTTCTGCCTATTGACGGCAAATATATCCCTCTCCAAGCGGTCATACTCAGCTTTGATTTCCTCGGGGTTGGAATTCTCGTCCAGCTGCTGAACGGTGATATCATCCATTTCAGAAACCATAGCCATTTCAGAAACCATTAATGAACCTGCTTTGGTGGGATGCCAAGGTGAAGGTTGGTGGCATAGCAATAATTACCTCGTCACCAGAGTTACTCGAAGCAAAGAAGAAAAAATAATGTACCGATCTAAACTAGGCCTTTTACTTCGACCAAATTTGTTGTCAGCACTACTTGTTGTTGTTCAGACGAGGAAGGAAGGAGCGACAGGCCCTTTGGTTCACCGATAAACAATGGGTAAGCTAGCGCTTGTTTCACGGAAACGGAAAAAAGAACCATATACCTTTGCGGAAATATAAAAGACCTATAAATCCGACACGGCCCTAGAAACCCATTAATAGTTAGCGTTGGGTATATAGATCTTTTTGGGCATTTTACAGGGTATATAGATCTTTTTCTCCCTTCTTTTAGTCAACACGCAGGAAAATCTCACTTTCAGTCCAATGAGAGTAAACTGACGCAGACATAACGTATCATGATGTGCGAATTTGTACATTCCGAGAAATGGCATTCGAGTTCTTAATTGTCACTTAGTAACAATCCGAGGCAATGCCATTAAACCGTGAATCTGGACAGACAGGGCCCGTTCATTGATGTCGCATCTACTAACAGGTTCTACATATTTTTCAACTCCTCCAACCTCTCTTTCAACACTTCAAACTCCTTTGTATCTTCCCAAATAGCCCTCCCCTTGCTCATGATACCCCTCACAGCACTTCTCGCCTTCATCTTCCAACCTTTTTCTACCTCACCACTCCCATCTGCCTTCTCTTGCGGCCCATAATTCTCAAAAGCACTGACCAGCCCATCGGTTGCCTCTGATACCTGTTTCCACGCCTCCCTATCCTCGAACCACGTCTCACCCGCCGTCGCGACTCTCCACCTCTTCTCAGCACACGCCAGAGCCCCAGCAAAATCGCGGCGGTAGAACTTCAGCTTCTCCACCAAAGCCCAGAGCTCGCTGTTAGCAGTTATTAGAGGCACCACGTCCGAGTCTACCATCTCAATAACAGCGCGTGCCAGGCTTCCACGAGGAGGATTGTATATTCCGTTTTCCATCGTCGCAGGATTGGTATCCCTTTCTCTCGTCAGAACTTCCCCGACCAGGGCACGCAGAATATCAATGTCAATTGATTTCTCCCCTTCCTTCGGGGAGCGGATGCGAATTACAGCACGGAGGCCCTGCAGCACATCAGGGAAGGAGGGCGGTGTAATGCGACCAGCAACCGTAATAACATTGTCCCAAATTTGCCAGTTATCGTATTGTAAGCTAGCGCCTCTCTTGTATGCAATAAGTGATTGGCGAAGGATGTCTTTCGGGTCCAACTGGGACATCTGTGGCTTGTGAACACCAACTTCGTCATCGTCAGCTGCCTCTTCCATCTCTTGGATTTCAGTTGAGGCTTCAAGCTGCTTAATTTTCATCATTTCAGTGTGCTTGGATAATAATGCGGAACCGAGGTTGCTGTACGTCTTCGAGTTATCGTCATCAATCATAATTGCTTGCTGGAATGCGATTATAGCTCCATCCCAATTTGCAGTCGCAAGGTCAATATCTCCAAGGCGACTCCAGGTGTCTCCGTATTGGCGGTTTACTATCGTCGCTTTGATATATGCATCTCGCGCCTTTGGCAAGTCACCTTTGCGGGTATAATACTCGCCTAATGTCCGCTGAGCACGCGGGTAATGGTGGTTAGAGATTTCCCATGCCCTTTCCCAACATGATGGGTCTTGCTCGAGGTCACCAATAATACACCACAGGCGTGGTGCGTGAGGGGGGTGGGGTGTCCGCATCTCTCCTTCCCATTTCTCTGTGCGCACTTCATCGTCGTCGATGCCGTACTTGTCCATTTCCGGGCCCTTGGTGGAGTAGAATAGTTGGCGGCGGATGACTCGGCGAGCATTGTCCTCTTGGCCAATCGAGTGGTAGCAGAGAGCAACCTCGGGCCAAAGCATCAGGCGCTTAAATATTTCAAGGGCGCTCACAAGACTTCCTGCGTGGCTCCAAGCATATGCCAACTCGGTTTCTATCTCCCACCTGGTAGGAGAATTGAGTTGATGGATAAACTTCAACCGCTCGGTAATCGGAGCAGATTCAGATGGCTTAGCCTTGGGTAAGAATTGAGTGATTTGTATTTGAGGAACGCCATCGCCACCGGATGTTGGTTCTTCCTGGGTCTCTGCGATAACCTGATCCACAATAGCTTGCAGTTGAAGCACGCTACGCTCTTGTGTCCTCGATCTATGGGCTTCGATTCTACTCCTGACAAGCAGCGCCTGAGTATAGACCTGCCAGTTCGTAGGTTTATCATCAAGGACACGGACAGCAAATGGAAGAATCTCCTCGCTGTTCAACTTATCAAGGGGGGCCGAGACATCCTTTAATGTGGCCTCAGTGAGTAACATAATCTGGTCGACTGGCTTTAGCTGCGGCTGGTTGCTTGGTTCTAAGCTTGCAAGCTCCTCCGGAAGATCTGTCTTCAGGTCTTTGTCGACTTTTGTGAACTCGATTGACTCGAGTAATGTATCGTCATTTAGCTCAAGTGCAGTAGGTCCAGTAGTTTCCTTTTCACTCCCGGTCGCTTCAGAGGCGCCATCTTTCGAGGGGGTATTTGTGTCCTCACTACCTTCGGTTCCCGATTTTAGCTCTTCTTTGCTCTTCGCGAAGACAACTAATTGTGAGATATCGTTCTCTTGAAACTTTGTTCTCTTTCCCAACGCACCAGACAACGCGTACTGAAACTGAGAGGCTTCCTTTGCGTGCTTCAGGTTATCTCTAGCTTTGGCATCCACGCCTTGCATAATGTAGATCTGCGACTTTTCAAGAAAGTACTGGACTTTGGATTCTGTTGAATAAGATGAATCCTTGGCCATTATTTCAAGTTCAAGGGCAAACATATCTGCCTCGGCCTGGGTTTGAAGGGTCGCCACTGAATCACTGAGACGAGTATTTGACACCCCGGAAGATAATAGACGCTGATGATAAGCATTGATGCGGATTCGCATCCATCTAGAATCGAGTGTTTGGCCAGCAACAACACGTGGGAAGTACTCCGTGAAAATCGCCCTTGCAAACGTGAAAAGCTCGACGTGAGGAATAAGTTGGTAGACTGAGAGGCCATCCACCGCGAGATTCTGAAGACATTCTTGTCTGTGCTTTTTAACATCTTCCAAGGTCTTATCCGCGCCAAAGAGGAGGGAGCGTGAGGAGAAGGGTGGTCCCGTGACGTTAGCTTGTAAGAAAGCATCAAACGACGCCAGGCCAGTCAAAATGGCCCTGGCAGAAGCCAGAAAGCTATTCTCTTCCGTCGTCCATGGTTTTGGCTTTCCAGTACTATCGGCCGATAGTCTCTCCAGGAACTGGTCGAACAGAGCTTGGGCCTCTTTTCCAGCGAGAAGCTTCTGATAGTCTCCTTGTAGGTAGGTTTCCGTTAGCTCCTGGAGCCCTTCAATCTGTTTGAGGGGCTCGAGGTCGCATATCAGCTGATCGAATGTCTTTTCAGACATCATATATTTGTCGGTGGGCGTCACAGGATTTAAGTGTTTCCCCGTGCAGGGTGGTTTGTTCCTTAGCAACCTTATTTGGACGTCATGGACAAAATTTCGTTTGGGATTTGGACGATTTGTGGTATCAAATATAAGCGAAACTTTGGGTTTAGGCATCACGTATAAGCAAACCAGAGCGCCCAAAGCCGGTAGTCATTTTACAACAGTGATATTATAATTATTGGGATATTTTTATGTGCTTTTTTAATATTTTTGTCATAAAAGTCAAGTCCATCGTCGGTGCTACAGCATGTAAGACAATACCACGCGTGGTGATATGCTGTACCTGATGTACCGCGGGGTTTTTTTATTCCCGGAATTTATTACCGTACCCCTCTCCTTCTCCAACTTTCTCCAACGGGAATAACAAGATTTGCTCAATATCCGCGAATCAGATTGTAATCCGCTCACGCTATGTTGCCACAACCCATGCTGCAATGCAACTCACCAGACACCAGATGTGGATTCTACTCGGCACGGCACCGCTGTTCGCCCAAGTTCCGTATAGCCGCTATGAACCATCTATACGGAGTAGCGTAAACCCGGCTTTAAGGTAGGTTGTTCGTCTCTGTCTTTCTTAATCTTGCATCTCTCTTGCTCTTCCGATTCAAACCGATTGACTCCTTGGTGCGTCTTAATGGATGATATTCGGCGGCAAGGTAATACTTCACTATGGGCATAGAGAAGAATGACCTCGACGTGGAACCACAAGAACCTTCGAGGACGCCAATCTCTCGTGACACTCAAGGAAAGGACTTCGATGAGAAAACCACAGGAACTCCATCTCCTACCGAGACCGTAACACTAGCAAGCACGGGACTCCAGCCTGCCAACGAGGAGGCCATAGCCGAGGATGGGGACCTTGAAGAATTAACAGCCGTACGGACTGGACCGCCCTATTCGGTCTTCTCCAAGAGGCAGAAGCAATATATCGTCTTCATGGTCACAGTAGCGGCTTTCATATCGCCAACCTCTGCGAATATTTACTTTCCCGCCCTGAACCCACTGGCCAGGGATCTGAATGTTTCAGATGCACTTATCAACGTAACCCTCACATCATTTATGATATTCCAGGGGATAGCACCTACATTCATCGGCGATCTTGCCGATATGGCGGGGAGAAGGCCGGCATATATTGTGGCCTCCATCATTTATCTTGGCGCCAACATCGGGCTGGCTCTTCAGAACAGCTTCCCAGCATTGTTAGTTTTGCGTTGCATACAGAGCGCCGGTAGCAGTGGCGGGATTGCCTTAGGATTTGGAGTTGTGGCAGACATCTCAACGAGCTCGGAGCGAGGGTCATATGTTGGAATTGTGGGCGCTGGCACCATGCTGGGTCCCGCACTTGGCCCAGTAATTGGAGGAATTCTGGCCCAGTTCCTGGGATGGAGGTCAATATTCTGGTTTTGTTTCATCTTTTCAGCTGTGTGGCTCGTTCCCTTTATTCTCACTGTTCCAGAAACAGGTCGCAATGTGGTGGGAAATGGGTCGGTCCCACCAATAGGTTGGAATATGACCGTCCTAGACTACCTGCGCCTGCGCAAGGAGTCGAAGTCTCAAGATACTCTCTCCCGCTCCGCCACTGCCGATGAGCGTCGTAGGGCCCAAGCCGAACTTGCTAGCCACCGCAAGCTTAGGTTTCCTAATCCTCTCAAGACGATCTACATCATCGCGGAAAAAGACGTCGCCTTGGTGCTCATCTACAATTCTCTTATCTATACTGCCTTTTACGACGTCATAGCCTCGATGCCTGTAGTGTTCAAAGACACGTATGGATTCAATGATCTCGAAATAGGGCTTTGCTATCTCCCATTCGGCTTTGGTTGTGCGGTGACATCCTTCCTTAATGGGAAGCTCCTCGATAGGAACTACAAGAGAATCGCAAAACGAATCGGCTTCTCAATTGACCGAAAGCATGGCGACGACCTGCGCCATTTCCCAATCGAGGAGGCGAGAATAGGAATAATGTGGCCTATTCTGAGTGTCGGACTCGCAAGCATTGTGTGCTATGGCTGGGCTATGGAGATGAATGCGCCACTTGCTGCGCCGCTTGTTCTCACGTTTTTAATTGGATTTTGTGTCAACGGCTCATTTAATATACTGAGCACTCTAATAGTGGACTTATATCCCCAGAGCCCAGCGACAGCTACAGCGGCGAATAACTTTGTCAGGTGTTTTATGGGAGCAGGAGGTACAGGGATTATTAATATCATGGTAGATAAGATGGGAAGAGGATGGTGCTTTACTTTCATCGCTTTGGTTTGCACGGTTACTATGCCGATGCTGTTAGCGGAGATCAAATGGGGTCCTGGATGGAGAGAGGAGAGACAGGTGAGGTTGGATGCCAAAGCTGCGGCAGACCACCAAAAAAAGTTGGAAGAGAGCAATGACGCTCTGGCAGTTGAAACTGGCCAGGAGAAGTGAGGATGGTCGGAGTAGGTATAGAGTAGACATAGAGAGAATACCCATATCGTATATTTTGTCAAAAGATGTGCATTTTTCATTGGTATGTGCTGTACAACAAACTTGTTGTCCCTTTATCCTAGGCCGTACTTGGATGACCCGTCATGTCAAGTTCATTTAACGGTACACTTTTAAGGCGAAGTTGTCCGATTGTGCTCTCCGGCTCATTCTTGAGTCCCTCAAGATACCACAGAGTCTCGACGCCTACATCCTCAAGGTACGTCTTTACTCGCTCAAAATTTAGCCCTACCTGGGCAACACCGTGACTGTCGTCAGATAGCGTAAACTTGCCACCTAAGGCCAAATATTCCTATAGGTGTCAGCGTTATGTATAGATAAAGCGCAGAAACCATACCTTGCAAACACTCCGACTTGGATACGGCTCTTGCAAACCTTTCCGGAGCGCACTGCTGTTGATCTCCAGTAAACCACCTTGCTCGACAATTAACTTCAGACTTCGTACTGCCTTCTCCCAAACACCATCCCACGTCTTCAAGTCCTGGTTTGGTACATCGCTCAACAGTCGGATCAAATCAAAGTGCGCAATAACTCGTGGTCGCAAATCTTGCAGCATAGCAAACATAGAATCAAAGTAGTCTTCAAATAGATTTTGATCACTCCCATCCCCTACTTGCCGTGCTTGCTCATACATAGCCCTGTCGTAGTCAATAGGAATTCCGTGGACGTGATGCACAGAGCCGATGAAGAAATCTACTCGGGGGTCCTTGGCAAGACACCTGATGACAGGTCCGTACGATGGGCGAACCCATTCTCCCTCAAAGCCGATGAGGATTTGGATCTGACCTGCATACTGGGCACGCAGACGAATGCCCTCGGCGAGGTAGCCCTCGTGCCTTGGAAGCAACAGTGCTGTAGTGTCTCCAGCTTCAATCTATTGATGGCGTCAGTATAGGACTACACTAGCATAACTTGTCGCAATACAAGATGTTGAGGCAATAAATCATAGGCTAAGGAAAAATGCGCACCTCTTCGGGGTATAAATCTTGGTCATCAGTGCGAGGCATATGCTCAGTGATTGATATAAGACGCATGTTCAGCGATATAGCTCGCTGGATCACTTCTTCCAGTTGATCTTTCGCGTGCCCGGGACAAAACTGCCCGGAATGGGAATGCATCGTGAACGCCATATTATCTGACGGTTGATTGACTGTGACTGTTTAATTATTTTGTTTGGGACTCAACTGCGTGGCGTTGAACAGTGGGAAGGAAGCCTATTCGGGCGGAAGGTTCTGGATTAGTCATCCAATACATCACTTTGGACTTCATTATTGGAACCGTCTCCTGCGAAGTATATCTGTGTACTGGTGAACAAATAATCTCACCTTTGGCTTTCGTCCTAATTAAATAAATTTATTATGGGCTTATGGTATAATGAAGTTATTTTCTTTTAATCTTTTGTTTTATTCCGAAGCTGGGGTTCTACTTCACGGACCATTGGTCTGGCAGCCCAGGACTACACCGGAAAGCTTTGAGCTATTCTATATGGAGATCACCGACAGACAAGGGTAAGTAGAGGAGTATATATATCCTGCTGTCTTCTCTTTCTATCCGTCACATCATCCAGTAATAACATACATGCATGACAATATTTTCGCAATGTCTACCTCCACCACGGACACGCATACCCCCTATCTAGGCCGTTGGTCAGGATCGTCGACAACACAACCATTTAATGATTTCACCATTGTTGACATTTCATACCGAGATGGGAACAGCTATTTTTGCCGTCATGACCGACGATCTCCAAAACCGCTCGAGGGTCAGATAAGCTTTATATCAGACAATGCTTTTACAACTACCGTGCCGACATGGCTCGGCGGATCAGTTGCTATTAAGGGAACCTTCCACAACCGTAACTCAGATGTGGTTCTCGTTGCCAAAATTGAGGGAGATGGCCTAACAGGCTTAGAGACTATAGAAGTCCATCTTAAACAAGGCGCCCCGGAACACGAGAAGTTCCTAGTTTCTCATCTTGACGTAGCCGTTGAGCCTGAGCGCCTCCCAGAGAACGACGACTTTACGTCTACGGCAGCGTCAGAGGTCTTGAACATGACCACAGAGCAACTTGACGCTGCAATTCAAACCATTATCAGGCCACACAGTCACCCAGATAACCGCGTCGAAGGCCTTCTCATCCTCAAAGATGGACGCCGCATCCACGAGTCCTACTACTACGGTCTCACTGCCTCCGATCCCCATCCATGTGCCTCAGTCACTAAATCCATCGTCTCTATCCTTGCTGGTATTGCCATTGACCAAGGCCTTATCTCCCTCGACGATCCCGTCGCAGCCGCTTTCCCCATCCCCTCGGCTTGGAACGATTCCCCACCCATCCTCCTTCGCCATGCCCTCTCCATGACTTCTGGCACCGCCTTTAGCCAGCGCGACACTGGGAAAATGCTCACCTCCACCTCTGTTGTGCCGCTTATCCTCAACGCGCCTCGTCGCTATGGCGCTCCAGGCACTAAATACCACTATGACAATAGTCTTCCTACCATCGTCAGCTTGCTCATTGAGCGCGAGTCTGGACTGGGCATCGAGGCTTTTGCGCGCAAGTACCTTTTCGACCCGCTTGGTATCACCAATTACACTTGGACGCGCATGCGCGAAGACTCTGTTGATAACGCCCCTTTCGTGTTGCCGTCGGGTGGGCTTAGTCTCACGCTTACTGACCTCGCAAAGGTTGGCGAGCTGCTGCTTGGGGGTGGCGAGTATCGCGGAAACCATGTCGTATCAGCTGATTATATGGAGGCGGCAACGAAGAGTCAGACGGCCGAGGGTGATCATCCATATGGGTATTTCTTTCATACTAATGAGGGAGGTAGACATGTGGCCGGGGACGGGTCCGTAGGGGCGTATATGGCATTGGGCAGTGGTGGGCAGGTTATTTGGGTAGCACCAAAGCAACAGCTGGTATTTGTAGCAGTTGGAAGCAGTTGGATGAGCTTCGAGGAGACGCCGGTAGTCCTAAGCTCTTTCGCGGACACAATTCTTAAGGTGTTGAAATAAATATTACAGTTTGTTAAATAGGTGTTTTTTTTCGAATGAGAATTTTAACTTTTTACGCAGTCTACATAAACGATCAATAAATAAAACAGTAGGAGCCACCAGCTCCACAAAACCCAACCCAATGGGATTAATAGGGATAATACGATCTATCCTCATAATCCTCGACGTCGTATGGCCTATCATCCTCATACAGGCCATAGCCATACATTGATCTCCGCATCTGACCGCGATTATGACGCGTATTCTCGATCAGCAGCGAGTCATCTTGAGTCCTTCGCCGCAGTGGAGGCCATCGCCCCTGCCTCCTATCGTACAGGTTGCGCCACGCATCATCCATAAACAGCCCTGGATTGGCTGTCGGGCTTGCTTCAGGCTCAGGGATTCCATTCCGTATATTCTCTCCAACGCGGAATGCATCTCTCCAAAAGTCATTGTGCTCTCTCCTATACCTCTATTTTATAGACAGTTAATATCCTCCATTTCAAGCGTAATGTAGGACTTACCTTTGGTCCGGCAGCACTCCAGTCTTTGGTCTTCGAGCGCCGCCTACGAGGATGTCGGGCAAGCCAATCATGCTCCTCACGCGTGAGAAGAGGATATTTCTCGAGGGGGTCTTGATCGTAGTTGTTGTCGTACTCCCACAGCACATACTTCCTTGTATAAGGATCGTAGCGGCGGTTCCCTCTGTCGGCGTTGTATGCGTGATTTCGGCGTTCACGGAATTGGGCTTCTGGGCTATCATAGCTGTCCCTGGATGGCCAGTCAGCGGATAATTGCTGCTGTTAGGAGACGAACTTACCAGTTGCCCCAGTGGTCTGGCTTGATGGGTGTAGTATCATTCTTCCGGGTTATAAAAATATCAGGCCCAGTATTTGTCATAATGCTCATTAGACCTCCCCACCAGCTTCTTGGTGTTTTCCCTTTTCTTCCTTCTCGAGGCCAAACGAACTGTTTATCCCAAGCAGCGCGAGGACCTCCAATGAACGGGGACCCAGACCCACCAGCCATCTTGACGAACTTAGCCCTTGGAGTAAGGCCTGAACTATAAAATCGGCGTATCCAAGAATAAGACGAACGAAAGATATAAAGGAAAAAAATAATAGGAAAATGACAGAGCAAAAACTTGACGACTTATATCCGACCTCGAGTTTGGGTTTGTAACGATACACACAAATGCAGCTTGCTTGATTGCCAACAATTATACTTTCAAGTCACTGCCTATTCCTGTAGGCAAACCCTCAAGGTGTGGCATGAGATATTATGGATTGGCAAAAACTCATGCTGGTTGGGCAAACATCCTACTCGCCTTTAAGGCCGTCATATCATGACTGGGCTTGGCTGTGGACTGACTTTAACCCCCCGGAAGAGCAATATTGCATTGTGATCACCCAAGTTTCCAAAGAGCATAAGGTGTCATATCTCTCCAACAAGACCAGTTTGTCGTCGCCCTTTAAATGAGGGGTAGGAGCCATGAAAGATGGTAGGGGGAAACTGAGGGGCCAGCCTTGTGGGGAAGGCTTTGATGCACGGACCAGATTGTTGGTCGACAATCGGACCTTGACAATCAATGAGCTGCCTCAATCGTCTGATAACAAGCTCTCATTGTTTACACCCAACTCCCGACAAAAGCGCGACGGCGACATCACCACAACACAAAATGACCTAAGGTTTTTGAGAGAACTGTGTTACGTCGTGCAGTAAATCCCACCGTCGCCCTTTTTACATCACATCAACTAGCCACACGGCGCGCCTGCCTTTCGAATTGTGTTTGCTCCCCGACGCGCCGGCGACGTCGAAGTTCGCCTTGAATCCTCCGAAGCTCTCAGCGATCTTCTATGCGCCAGAATATCTCACTTGCTGAGTGAATGAACCCGGAATTTTCATTCTATTCTGGCTTGTCTATTTGAGTCTAATTCGCCCGATTCAATCACCCTGCGACACTTTACCGGCCTTCGACGAACAGCTCCGATTGCCAAGAATACGGCGTCAAAACTGTCAACAAAACGCGTGGAAGCTGCTCCACAGTTTGTTGCAGCTGGTGCTATTAGACAGTATATTTGGAGGGCACCTACTTCGAGATATTGCGCGGTCGACGAGCAGATCGAAGGACTAGTACCGTTTGAGGACAGACGCGGTCTCGAATATATATACGTCAAGTCTATGTATATAATGGTTTGAAGAAGGATTATTCAAGCTTCTGTCAGTTTTAGCGTTTCAAGGCGTTTATGGGCTGAACTATCTCGGAGATATATCAAGTCGCGTCAACTGGAGGATATCACGGATTGCCAGTACATGAGGGGAATACAGCGAAATGCCAACAACAAATGTATCTTCGACTTGTGAGTTGCAACTGCAAGAGATCGCAGATGCCCTGTCAAAATCGAAGAAGGTGGTTGTCATAACTGGAGCTGGAATCTCTACAAATTGCGGCATACCTGTAAGTTTAACCCGACAATTTCCAAACCATTGAGCTCATGGTTTCTATAGGATTTCAGGTCGGAGAATGGGCTTTATACCCTCATTCAAGCCCAGTACGATGCAGCAGCAGCGAGCAACAAGAACTCCAACTCTAGCGGTATTGATGATCGTCCTATAAAACGGAGGAAGCTTGACAGGTCATGCTCTCTTGGGTCTTCGGAATTGGACAATGGCATAATGAAAGAGGTGCCGTTACGCAGGCAGCTTCGATCATCACAGTCTTTTCACACTCAGACAGCCGATTCAAACGTGACAGCTGCCCCAGACTCGAATTCAGATACCCCTTCGGATATTCCCACCAAAGAAGTGGAAGAGGAGCCTCCAAAAGATGCTGCGCCTGAAGCTGCAAACGAACCTATAATTTCGTCTCAGGCGTCTGGCAGGTCTACGACATCGAGACAAAGCCTTCCGAATATGAAGGGCAAAGACCTGTTCGACTCCATAATCTGGACCGACAGGCTGACGACGTCAATATTCTATACCTTTATATCGAGCCTGAGGCAAAAGATTCTTAACGATGTCAAGTCAACGACAGACACACATAAGTTTATTCGAGCATTGCGTGATGGAGGCAGGCTTGTGCGTAATTATACTCAAAACATAGACATGCTCGAAACTCGCGAAGGCCTCTCCGCCGAGTTAGAACTCGGAACAGGCGCCCGCGGACGTTTCAACCCAAAACTCTTAAAGGAACCGCGAACGGGAAACGACAAAGAAGGCGACAAACATTACTCTGGCGTCGAGGTTGTCCATCTACATGGAAGTTTGCATTCTCTGAGGTGTAGCCTCTGTGCACGACTGGCAAGTTGGGAGGACGAGGACCGGCACGCTACGACTCTAGCAGGCGAGGGACCCGAGTGCCCCTGGTGCTCAGAAAACAGCGCCAGGAGAGAGGGTAAGGGCAGGCGCAGTCTCGCTGTCGGAAGATTGCGACCGGATATCGTATTATACGGCGAGGAACATCCGAGTGCGCATCTCGTTGGGCCTCTCATCACTCATGACTTGTCTCTCAACCCAGAAATGCTGCTCATCCTAGGCACAAGCATGCGTGTTCATGGTTTAAAGGTTATGGTCCGAGAGTTTGCAAAGGCAGTGCATGGACGAGGCGGCTCGGTTGTATTTGTAAACCAGACGAAGCCGCCTGATAGTATATGGGGAGACGTGATTGACTATTGGGTAGAATGGGACTGTGATGCGTGGGTCGCGGATTTAAAGCAGAGGAGAGATGATATATGGCTTCCTCAAGGGACAAAGTTGGAAACACCCAAAGACGACAAGCCACAAGTCCCGCCCAAGAATCCCAGCTCCATGAGGCAGGACCACACGAATGGCGCCCACCTCCAATGGAAGATCCTCGCATCTCTGAGGAAGCTAACAGGTCGTGGTGAAGACGAAGAATCGGCGAAGACTATCCAGAGGATAAATGGGATGTTCAAGCAGACAGTTCCAAAGTGCACCATTCCACGTCGCCGTTCGATGCCAGCCACAAAGAAGGAGAATTCGCGAACCCCACTCTCCAATTTGTCATCAAATGTGCAAGGGCTGGGGATACTCCCAGCCAAGGGCAAGTCGAAATCTACAAAAGCCCAGCGTCGCGCATTACCGTCGCCGCCGACTAGTGATGACTCCGGGCCGCTGTGCAATGGCACGCTGCCACAGCCGATGACGCCTAGAGCACAGAGGATTAAGAACTTGACGAGCATTGACGCTATTCTGTCGAGCCCTCTGAGCAGTCCGCCCAAAGTGTTGGTTTGGTCAGATTATGAGTAGCTCTATATATGAAGTGATGAAGGAGTTTGAAGGAGTAGAGGAGAGACCGTTTAGGTCGTATATACCATGGCGAGTTTCAATTTAGTACAGTGTGGCAGTAGCTATCACTTCGTTTCAATATCTTCCGTGCTCAAGCTCAAACAATAACCTTCTGGTTCTGAATGTATAACCATGGAACCGATGCCGCGTTTCTTTCGGCATGGGCACATGCCATAAAGCTACGAAGACATATGAAACTCCAGTCTCCTCGCTAACCATCCCCTATCTATACTAATCGTCACCCAGCTACTGTCTCTCTAGTCTACTAAGCCGTTGTGACAGACTCAACATCCTTAGCCAAGTATTCACCCTTGTTGACTCTCTCGCACACCTCCTTCAGCATCTTCGCAGCAAACACAAAATCGTCCTCGTCCAAATAAACCTGCGAGCTCAATCGGCACCAGATACCACCCTGGAAGATATTAGTCGCAATATAAGACTGGTACTCCGACGCCATTGTTCGCCCCAGCCACGTGAGGATAGACTTAAAGTCCTCAGTCTTCACAGTCCCACCGTCTTTCTGGAGGCTGAGCGGCAACCGGATGAATGACATGGTACAATCCATCAGCGTGCCTTCCTCGTTCTCAAGGGCCTCGGTGCCGAGCTCTGACACCACGATTTTTGTTGCCTTTCGCAAGAGAGTGTTGTTATACTCATAGATTGCCTCCTCGCCTCCGCAGACCTGCTCGCGCCATTTGATGGCCTCGGGGACGCAGAGGTACTGCTCATTATCCTGAGTGCCGACCCACTCGTACATGGCAACAAAATGTGGGTTCCCAGTTGGCGATGGGGTCTCTGGCGTGCCCTCGGGGATGTAATGCTCCGATGTTGGCAGCGTCGAGCGGATGATATGCTGGTTGCGCTCAGCGACGATGAATACGGCACAGCCGCGTGGAGTAAAGAGCCATTTGTGGCAGTTGGAAACGAAAAAGTCGGGGTCGAGCGCGGCGAAGTCTAGTGGGATCTGACCGATGCTGTGGGCGCCGTCAATCAAGCTGAGAATGCCTTCTTCCTTGCAGACTGCGGTCAAAGCCTCGAAGGGGATGCGGACACCAGGCATGGAGGCGATGGTGTCAAAGAAGGCAACGCGGGGAGTCTTGCCCTCTGCGCGGGAGGCGGCAACGGCCTCGCGGAAACGAGAAACGTAGTCGACATTGGAGATTGGATAGTGCGTATCGATAGCGCGGTTGGAAACAAGCCCGGTGGAGTCGTGAATGTAGGCGATGGTCTTGTTGCACGAGCTGTAAATGGTGTTGAAGGTCAGGATCTCGTCATTGCCGTCCTTGTTCCATGGGATGTTACGGAGAACAGTGTTGACGGCTGTGGTTGCGTTGGGGACAAACACGCAGTTGTCTACTGGGGCATTGACAAGGGCAGCAACGGCGGCGCGGGACTTGTCCAAATAGTTGTTGTAGGCATAGCGAACAAAGGGATCCGGGCGGCTCTCCTTCTGGTCCTTGAAGTGGTTGGCTACCTCCCGGATTGCGCGGGGATAGCATCCATAGGATCCTAAGAAGACTATGAGCCTCTGGTCCACTTCTAAATCAAGTTGCACTTACCATGATTCAGGTTCCTGTATGCAGGGTCAAAAGTGAAGAGCTTCCGCATCTCCTTTCCGAATGGGGTGCGAGTATAAGTCACATCTTTGGTTTCGCTCAGGTGAAGGTCGATGTGGAGCGAGGAAACGTTCTGCATCTTGAATGATACTAAGAGGCAATTGACTGTGTGATGTTGGGTATAAATGATAAATTATCTTTTGAATATGCCAATGGAAAAGTTAGAGTTCCTGGAGTAATAAAAGATGCAGAAATGACGTTTTTTATAGACTTATGAGTCACTTGAAGCTTTTGGTCGCAGGAGTCCTAGATGACTCTATTGAGGATTGTCGGTGGATTATTCGGGCTTATCTAATGCAGCATACAACCTGGAACAAAACGTATAACTTCTAGATATAGGTTTTATCTGTAGGAGTGAATGTAATTTGTAATCTATATCAGAATAAAACCTCTGGCCCTGAATGTATTTGTGATTGAAAGGGCGCAATTTGGACGACAGAGATGTCTTGGTGGTTGTTGATTGTTGGTTGTATCCTGTGCTACCCCTCAACCCCTCATTTGTTGTTCCTGTCCTCCACCACAACCCGCCACGATGTACTACACATGTTGCTAAGTTACATGTGGCAGGTACATAGCGATCGCCACGAGTAACCTTCTCAAAGCTTGGCCGCTCAAACCACGGCCGCACATAACTCCGAAGCTCTTGAAGTTATTATGACAACTACGCAACACTAACTTCACACAACTATATATTCGCGACATTCATTCCAAATGTCGCTCCAACAGCTGTCCAAGCTGCTCCCTCTACCGGAGGAGGACCTCCAGCAGATCCTCGCCTACGCATCAACTCTGCCTCCACAAGAAGCCGTAGAACACTTCAACAACCTGCTGGGGGAGTCACCCGGATCTATCGAATTCATATCCACCTTCAACTCACGACGTCAGCCAGCACCAAGCTCGTCTACCTCTGGCTATGCCAATGCAGCAAACAACCAAGCTTCCTCCTCCTCCTCTGCTGTCCCAAAGTCAACCCGCGCGCCGAAAAAGAAGAAGGCGCAAATCCACACTCCCGCTCCCCGCCAGGTGCAAGATACCACCTACGCGGGGCAAGGCACGGCATACCAAAAAAAGGGCAATGATGCCTACGTTCCACCACGCGCAGGGCCATCACAGCAGCATAACAACCTCAGTCTCCGCGACCCACCCAAGAAGACGCAAACCCCTCCTCCCCGCCCTCCGCCCTCAGCAGCTGGGCGCCTGATCTCCGATCCCATCAAATCGTCCAGCGCCCCAACAACCCGCACCTCCTCTCCCGCACGCCCCTCTGCGCGCCCTACGAAAATCAGCATCACAGGTGGCACACCCATGAGCAGCGCCTCCGCAAACCTCTCCGAACTCGACGCCCTAATCTACAGCCTCGAGAACGCATCCACAACCGCCGTCTCCAACGCTTCACGCGCCTGCAACTGCATAGCCACCAAGCACGCACTCCTAGCCGCCGCCCCGAACTGCCTCAACTGCGGTAAAGTCATCTGCGTCAAGGAGGGTTTCGGGCCGTGCACATTCTGTGGCCAGCCGATACTCCGGCCAGAAGACCGCGATAACATCGTGCGCGAACTGAGGGCAGATAGAGCGCAGGAGAAACAGGCTATCGACCGCGCAGCACATCGCAAGGTTGAAACAACTAAGAACCCCTATGTGAGCCGTGCGGCGGCCGTGCCTGCGGGCCCGACGCCAGCAGAGCTCTCGAGGGGTGATGGCGAGGGCTTGAGCGCCGCGGAGAAAGCGCAGGCGCATCGTGATCGTCTACTGGGGTTCCAGGCGCAGAATGCGAGTCGAACGCGGGTATACGATGAGGCTGCCGACTTTGCTACTCCGGATGTTGGGGTTAGTCAGTGGGCGGGGCCGATGGAGAGGGCGAGGTTGCTGAAGCAGCAGCAGAAGGTGTTGAGGGAACAGGAGTGGAATGCTAAGCCAGAGTATGAGAAGAAGAGGGAGATGGTGAGCTTGGATGTTGTGGGAGGGAAACTTGTGAAGACCTACAAGCGGGTGGATGTTAAGTACAAGGATACCATGGAGGACAAGGAGAATATAGACGGGGATGAAGGTATGGATACTGGCGGTAACGAGCAAGCCGACGCCAGGACATCGGGAGGAGCATATAGTCGGAACCCACTGATTGGAGGGTTGATAAGGCCAGTCTTTACGCCCCCTGAAGGTAAGGGGGTGCAAGACGGGGAGGGGCAGACGAGGAAGAAGACATGGCGAAGAGTGCAAGACGACTACGACGATAATGAGGAAGTGATCCTTGATGGAGGTGCCTATGGGTCTGGTAGCCTGCTGGAGGGAGATATGAGGGAGGGCGCTGATGAGAAGGCCGGCACCTGAGACGAGAGACGGTGAACAGGCTGTATCTCGCCGTCACGACGCTTAACGAATCTTAATGAAGGCGATATGAACTCAAAATCTAGACGTATAGATAATCTTGGTCTGTATATTACAATACAGTGTCACGTATTCAGTGTCACCTGCTTAATTGCTCTCAATGGCCTTGGCACAATCTTGTTGGCTTCAAATCGGTTTTGCGCTCTTCACTGTGAAATACGTCACCATTAGTATGGAAGGTGCGAGTATATGGCTTATGGAGTGAATCGCTCTCTCCATACGTGCGAAATGGCTTATTAATCTTAGTTCGAATTCTGACCATTGCTCCTTCCTCTGCAACATAGAAGAATCGTTCCTTCCGTACGAAAAATCAGGGGCCGCTCTTTCCTCCAGGAGAGCAAGGAACCGCTCCTTCTTTTAACAGCATAACGAACGGCTCCTTCCTCCTGGAGCATGAGGGGCTGTTCCTTCCGCCAACAACATCGAGGATAGCTCCTTCCTTTTGCAACACGCTTGACTCGCTTGAGCCTCCAAAGTCACCCCTTACTACACACCACTCAATCATCATGTTCTTTGGCTTGTTGAAAATGCCACCGTCCAAGCATCTCTCCGATCCTCCTTGGAAACATAGCCCGTTAGCATCGCTGATGTTTAACAGTACCACTACTGCCGACGCACTGATATTCTCAACATATATGGAAGGTAATTAGCCTTTCTGTGAGAACCACACTGCCAGTCATACTTCTCTCTCCTCTCAACATCGGCGCGTGCTAGGGTCATGATTATAGTCGAATCCCTTAATCGCACCAGTAAGATGCGCCGCAGCTCCCACAAGGACACAGACATGAAATATCTGATGGGAGCTTCCCCAGACATCAAATCTCCCTGGAGCGAAGCGTTCGGGGACCTTGGCCTGACATAGATTAGACCCTGCCGGCCATGCGCAGTGCGAGACTTACCATATAAATTACGGCGCCTCCCACATACCACAGAGCCTCCTGGATATACCAATACCAGCCCATCTGGCGATTTGCCTGGTCGATCCCGAAAGTCAAAGCTGCATGTGTCATGGGCAAGATGCCCGTCAGCCCCATTGCCATGAACAAAGCAGTCCGCAGATGCCGCCAGGATCTGTGCCGGAATTTCGGGGTGATACTAGCAATGATAACCCCCGATCCGAACACTGTGATCTGCAGAGCTGTGAGTAAAAGGAGTTTTTTCTGTGTGAGCTGCTAGTAGAGCATACCATCGCCCAATACAAATACCTCGGCCCCGGCTCGCAGTAGAATGAGTAATAAATGCTGGGGTAGAAGGATCCCATTATGAGAAAACTGATCCCAAGCATGTCAAACATGAAAAAAATGTCGTACACGTTTCTAGAGTGGTTGTTGAAGGTATGGAACGCAGCAGATAATGTCAGGCACATGAATAGGCCCATGGCAAAGGCACCGAATACCACAACATCTGCCCAAGTTGCGGAATTATATCTCGGGGAAACTAGGCTATAAAGGACACAGCCAGCAACTACAAACCCCACAGCGCCCAGCAGATGACTATAGATGTTAACGGTCTGGTCATGGAGGTAGCCAAGACTGCTAATGGACTTGAGATAGGAGTTGCTTGCTGGCCTGTAGCTGCGAATAATAAAGCGGTTGTATTGTCGCCATGGCTCGATCTCCGCCCAGGCGAGTAGGGCAGCACCAGTGCTTTTGCAGGAACTCGCCTGGGTTTCTCGGGGTATTGTTGGGCCATTCACAGAGCCGAGGTGCTCGAATTTGGCCTTCTCATCGGGATCCTTCAAACGTTGGCGGGGTCGGTTATCCATCGAGCCCCCCGTGATTTCATACATATGGTTGAGCATCGCAAATGGTGGTTTTTGATGGCAGGTATAGCGACAGCTTGACAAAAGAAATCAAAGAACATGCTGTACATTTTGGATAGATGAGAAGATGCGTGTATATATAAATAACAAGGTTCTTGCCGCGCAGCCGATCTACGGATGTATAATATGAAGCTGTAAGAGGATGATAAATCGGAGGAATAAATTACCGCAAATCATGGTGCCAGGATGTCTGCCATGCCCCGCCGGCCCTATATAGCCTATGCATGTCGGAACTGCGATAGTTAGGACTCTCATCTTGCGAAGATAAACCCCCGCCAAGGGCATGCGTTTGTGAGGGGCTTTGCACGTCATCCGTGGGATAAAGCATTGGCATTTTCTTAGCGTGCAGGAAACATACATTGATCATAGTTTTATAATGCTGATCTGTTGATATCTAGCACCGAGGCAGGGAGTTCACACAGAATAAACGGTCGCATTGAGGGGAACTTGTGGGCAATTTAATAAATAGAGCTATTGACAACCCTGATAACTCTTCGTCATTGTTCAAAGGAAACCAGAGGCAGCTATGGCTCGCACTCTAAGCTATCTCTATTGGCCTGCATTAGAAATCTCCGCTCGCACTCTGCGAATAGACACAACCAGCCATAAACAAGCCCATTCGTAAAAAATATCAAAGGTCCCATAGACCGAGCATAACGGTTCGTAGCACTCAACCACCTTCGTGCGCCAATAGAAATCCACCCCTAACTACAAAGATCCCCTCCCTCGAGAGAATCTCATCACATCCCCATCCAACATTTAGTCGGAGTCCGAGGAGCTAGAGCTACTGCCCGAGCCACCCCTCTTCTTGTACTTCTTGTCCTTCTTATGCTTCTTGTCCTTCTTGTGCTTCTTGTGCTTGCCCTCCAGAGCATTCGCGCCGACTGCTCCCGCAACACCGCCGAGCACCGTTCCGAGCATGCCTCCGCCCATCTGGTGTCCCAGGAATCCACCGCCGGCGCTTCCGACCAGCGTAGCTCCCAGTCCTCTGTCGCCCTCTTGCCCGCCGCCTGGGTAGGCTTGTCCGGGAGCGCCGTACTGGCCTGGCTGCTGGTGTCCCTGAGGCGGGTAGCCACCCTGTGGGGGGTAGCCCTGTTGTTGTTGAGGGTTTGGGCTGTGGCCGCGGTTATCGTAGCCGCCTTGGTGCTGGGGTGGGTACTGGCCCTGGGGAGGGTAGCCGCCTTGTTGGTTGTAGCCTTGTTGCTGCTGTTGGCCGTATTGATCTTGGTGCTGAGGAGGGTAGCCACCTTGTTGCTGGGGCGGGTATTGTTGCTGTGGAGGATAGCCTTGTTGGGGAGGACCGCCGTAGCCCTGCTGTTGTTGGTTGTAGCCGCCGCCGCCGCCGCCTCCGTAGTAGTCGTTGCTTGACATTTTGTTGCTTAGGTCGTTGGAATTGAGGAAGGGGGATGGAGTTTGTGGTTGAGATGGATCTGGTTGATGGTCGCGATGAAGAAGATGGGGATGACGATGATTTATAGGTGTGAGTGAGCGGGAGATGAGAGATGAGAGATATACTTAGCTGAGATGGCTGAGATTGCTTACGCACCAGGGCTTCATGTGGAGGGGCCCCCCGCCCCAGAGTGAATCTACCTGGAGGGGTTAAGGATTGCCGTGGGGGAGCAGGGGTGAGCCACTGCCCAATGATTCCGTTGTTGGTGGTGGGGAGCTCGGACTGCACAGCCTCGAATTCCGCCATAGCGTGTCTTCAGCCACACATTCACTTCGTGTGCACCACCACATTATGGTATACGAAGTGCGACTGCTCCTACGCCACTACTCTTAGTCGGCCAGACCCGAGAGGCTGAGTTGTTCTATTGTTAATGCATCACCTGGCCCTGCATCGTCATTCAAAAGCCAATATCTAGTGTCCTTCTAGAGCCATACGGATCGGACCCTGCATTCGTATACGGCACTTTAGGCGCGTTGGCGGCCACTTGGCCTACGTGAGAGTGGGCTTGTGACGGGTATCCGGCATGGACACGGAGTAGATGGAGCCTCGAAAGCCGAGGAGTCGTATGCGTATGGCTACTTTGACGGTGAATGTGATGCATCAATCAGTGGTCTGACAAGATATTTTGGCACAATGTGATTCTATAGAATATATGCCCATACTACCCGAGAACAACATAAGTGGACATGCAAACGATTCAAATGCAATTAAAGCAATCGCTCCTCCCCCCTCGTCATGATGCAGATGTGATAGAACAATAAGCCATCCCTCCGCCGTAAATATGAAAGCTCTAATCATCATCTAATTCCCACCAGCGCTCCCTTGCCCCCCTCTCCCTCGGTGCCATGAGCAGCCTTTCATGGGCGGCGTACCTGCGATGAAGGTCGATCTCATCGTCCGAGTATACCATCTCATCGTAGGGATAGTCCAGTTCTTCTTCGAGGAAGCGATATGGCATCCTGCGTCGTTCGAAAGGGTTCCTCCAATCAAGGTCGTCGTCTAAGTCGTCCGCGAAGTGAACGCGTCGTCGATGGCCATGGGGGTGATGGGGCCCGCGATGGCCATGGTGGTGCCCATGAAAGTGGTGTGGGCGATTCTGGAGGATTGGCCTCAGCGCTTGTTGTCTGAGGTCATCTCGCATATGTTGATGAAGGTGAGGGTTGTGATGTATAACATCCAAATCGTGAGAGGTTAATCGCGGTCCAGCCGCGATATCTTCATGGAGTCTATCTGGCAGAGGTCTCCGTATCCGGCCAGTTCTGGGCGGGTAGTCATCGTCGGAGTCTAGGTAAATCTCATCTCTGAGGCGGTCGTCAAATCGGTCGCTAAAACCTGCTACTGGACCAGGTCCCTGGCGCTGGACAAGGTCGGTATGCTCTGGGTAGAGCCGTGGGTTCCGTTGATCGAGGTCATCATAGCATGGATCTGTAGCTTGATACCGTGGGCCAAGGGTTCGCCTTGGGAGGATGGGTAGACGCTCGACTGGCTCTTGAACAATGAGCGGATCATAGAATGGGGTGCGGCCAAGTCGAGATATTCCCATCTTCCACCCCGGAGGCAGAATCTCTGCACGTAAATGTCTATCTCGCCATCCCTGGCTTCTGTTGGCCATCATGTCGTATACAAGTCTCCCACCAGGGTCTATATCAGATTAGTAGGTAGAATGCAATTCAGGTCTGGACACCGTACAGTCTAAATATCGTCTATAGTCAACCATTTTTCAAAGATGCAGCCCGTAAGTGGGTGTGATTGCACGGCATATGCAATACAGGTGTGGCCCAATAAATGAGGCGTTCGAGAACGAGCAAAGGGCGTCAAGACTAGGTCTCGAATCCAAAACTGCCTCAATATTGTAACGAGCAACTTGTGATAAAAGCAAATCCTCTAGCAGTAATGCCTTTGGGATTTGGGAAGAGAAGACAGAGCGTTTGCCTGGGGGGGAAGAAATCAAAATAATATAGAAATCAATCGGTATCGGAGCAGTCACCAGCAGCTGATCTTTGCTCTGTCCCACCGAATATACACAGCCAAACAATATTGCGCTCTCGGTCCAATGCAGCATCGTGGCAGTAAGCCGAGATGGTCCCCGAGAGAGCAAACCCAATACATGAAAATGAAATATGTTTCTGTACCACTCTAGGCACAGCAGCCAAGGCGCCGCCACCTGTCAATGTGATGAGGAATGAAAGGATCTGCTACCAGAGAAATGGCAGCATGGAAGATAATTGTGTATAGCGCATGCGCCGACAGAAAAAACGGAGATTTCAAGAGAAGTCGGCCAATTTTTGGGTTAATTGGACGGGATCAGCCTGCACGAAGGCGAGCGAGAGGAACACAATGGGACATAGTATATGGCGACCGACAGGTATCGCCAACTCACACTTTCCCATACGAACGGATCCATATCGTTGCTCCGGACATATAATATGTGTATGTATGTTGCGTATGTCTGTGAATATAATATGATGTAACTTGTAAAGTCTAGTTTATGGACGAAATCGGTAGAATCCCCCCAGATCGAAAGTATTCGCCTCCGTCGCTCTTTATGCATCTGACATTCGCCAGAAACGGTCTGGCGTTGACTCGTCTCCCGACGCCGCGTTCCTGAACACCAACCTCCGGATGCGCCAGATCGCGCTAACCCATTTAGCGCTTCTTTTCTACCACCATACACACTTTCTTCGCCTTCATTTTGAACATCAGCATATACTTGGAGCACAGCAGCACAGCATTGAAATCAACAACTTAATCGATCCCCACAACAATTCCTCCGCGTCTTCAGAGACCCAAAGCCAATCTCCCTATTACGAAAAGCCTCGTCGTTTTTGTGTTTTTCAAAGCGCATTTCTACACTTTTCGATCTTAAAGACGATACCGTCACCACCTTGGTACTTCAGCAATAGCTCTCGTGCCATATCCAAAACAACCAGCAATGCCTTCACATTTGCCATCGAGCTTCGCATCTGCTGCGGCAGGCCAATCTTCCCGCGACACACGACCAAGTGGCAGGAACGAACCGCGAGGAGGCGGCGACTGGTACGTTATACGCGATTTTGCCCCTCACGCGAGCGACCTCGATGGATGCGGGAGATTGTTACTGGCATTTGGAGCGCAACAACTGCACTGCTCTACTAGCTATATATCACATGTGATAGTGGCAATGCTCATTAATGCACTCCCCGACCATGCGCCGCGATGGTGAAGACTCTTTCAGGACATACTGACTTCCGTATTAGGGCCAGGAAGGAAGCTCGATCCTTAAACGGCACGTTAACGCTCCGACGATCCTCTGCGAACCCTAATGCTGTGCCGGGACAAACTTTGCAACAACTTGAGCAATCAACCACATCATCAGCTTCGGATTCATTCTTCACTCAATATACCAACAACCCAGGAAGCGAGGCGCTTGCACCTGCGCCTGCTGACACGCGATATTCGAAAGACGCGATTCTTGATATCTACAAGGCTCACCAGGCTTCGGTTAGTTCTAACGACGACGTCGCGAGATTATTTGTGAATAACTGGAATCCCGAACAGCAGAATAGCTCGGGCACAAGAGGCTGGGGGAAATCGAACGATACTAGGGACCACAATCACGGGCCGGAGATTTGCTGGGATCAAAGTGGCGAGGTACAACCTATTGGCCTTCAAGATATGTCGGAAGTGGAAAGATCTGTAAGTACTGGCGATGGATGTGTGTAGTCCTCCATCTGACGATTTTCTAGATTTTCTCCAACGACGTCAACTCGCCACTTAAGCCACTTTCGCAGAATACGAAGGAACAAGGGACACCTGGGGGCGCCACGAACGGACGGAAGACATCCGTCTCCCAAGGTCAAGCAGGAGGAGCTGGGCCTTTCGGAGTTACACCCCCTACGCCTGGTCGACCCGGAACTCGACGTAGGGAGACCGGCGAGTCTGTTGGCTACAGCTCGCTCACGTCGCCCGCTACTATGAGCAGATTTAACCGAGACGAGCCTTCGCCATTCTTCAACCGGAAGGGCGCTGATAACCCCGCAGACGAGCGTGACGACGGATCGAAGCACGGTCAAACGTCGCTTCCATTTGGTGGCATCTCCCGAAGCAACACAGCTGGGAGCGGACTTGGCAATGGGCCTGGTTCTCCGTGGGGGGCTCCTACTTCCGCTACCACTATGTCGCCTATGGGTAACTTCGGGAGCTTTGCGCTTCCGTCGGGTTCGAACCCTCCTGCGACTCCTGGCGAGAAGCGCCCTGCGTTTGGGAGAGGCGAGAGTAGGCTTGCCCACCTTATGCCTAAGGAAAGCTCCGAAGAGCTATCGTCGAAAGGCGAACCGCTTCGATCTGACGCCGCTAAGTCATGGAGGGCAAGGGCTCGAACTGATACCGACCCATTTGATGATGAATCAATCAGGCCGGGAAGCGCAGCTCTGGGAGGCCAGGATATCAGCCCTCCGCTAAACCAACACCGTCGTGCTCCAGGGCTTGATACTCCCAGTCGCCAGGCTTCAGGTGATCTTGGAATGTCTGACGCACCAGGCTTCCGAGATGGGATGCATGGCCATGGTCTCCAAACTCCCCATGAACGCCTTGGTGGCCATCGTGGGTTGGAAAGCCCGACGGAAACCAACCCTTACGCCAGTCCGCCAGATGAGCGTGCCCAACGCGAAGAGGATGAGGCTAGTATTGGGAGCAACCCCATGCACCAAGCCCGTCCTCATGGCTTGGGTGGGGTTGCGGAACAGGCCTCTAATCCATTTGGTGGCCTTGCTAGAGGATTCCCCAATGCGCCTTTCGATGGGAGTGACCGCAGCCAGACCTCCAGTGCTGCAGGCAGTAAGGGATTCCCATCTCTTGGCATTGCAGGTGCTGGTGGTTTAGGCGGACTTGGAGGTTGGCCAACAAGCGCCAATCCTATTGGCACCCCTGACCGAGAGCGTTCGTTCCAAGGCGCGTTCGGCAACTCCATTTTCGGGCCCATGGGTGACATGCAATCTCCCGGCTTGGGTGGTTTGGGGAATCTAGGACCAGCATCGGGCGGCCTTTCTGGATCAAACACGATTGGTCGTGGTAGCAAGCTTGGCTCGCTTTTCCCGGCGGCGATGCAGGCTCAGATGCACACCACTGATAGCGACCACCAAGGGGAGGATCAACGACAAATGAGCAATTTCGGGGCCATTGGCAGAAATGCATTCGGCCCTCCAAGAGAGACCGATAGCCCCTTGAGATCCGGAAGAGGTATATTTGATGATCTGTTCCAGGCATCTGATTTCCGACAAGGCCAGCACCCTCCTACTGAAGGAGCTCAACCCCAGACCGCTTCTGGTTCTCAGCCACCGTCAACTTCGCAGACTCCAGGCCAAACTTATCAGCAAGGTCAGACCTCGGCAGAGCAAACTCCGACCCCTGGCAACCTCCCGCAGACCCAGCAGCGCACTATGGTTATGCCCGATCGCATGCGCTGGGTCTATCTTGATCCTCAGGGACAGACTCAAGGCCCTTGGTCTGGATTGGAAATGCACGACTGGTACAAGGCATCATTTTTCACGCCAGATTTGTCTGTCAAGAAACTTGAAGATGTTGAATTTGAACCTCTTGGTCAACTAATTAGAAGAATTGGGAATTCTCGTGAGCCATTCCTGGTACCCCAGATTGGTATTCCTTACGGTCCTGTTTCTTCTCAGTCTGGAGCTCCATTTGCGCCCACTGCTACGACCGGTGCGCCCGGTCCTCAACCAGGTGCTGTCCAGCCTCCGTTTGCTGGGGCTTTCCCAAGCTTCGGCACGACTTTGACGGCAGAGCAGCAGAACAACCTTGAGCGCCGCAAACAAGAGGAGCAATACCTCATGGCGCGCCAGAGGGAGTTCCTTGCACAGCAGCAAGTCAACATGAAGCAGATGCAGATGCCAGGAGGTCTCCCTTCGGCTCTGCACCACCATTCCAGCGCCCATAGCTTGCAGAGCCAGCCCAGCTTTGGTAGCATTACATCTCCGATCGGACCCATCATGCCACAGCAACAGATTCCAACTAGCGGCTCAAGCTTCTTTGACGCCAGTACTCGGCCAGCCCCTACTACGGCGGGTAGCTCAAACCTTCCACCAGACTTTTTTCGCGAGGATGAAGTTGCGAGACTAAGCCTACAGGACCGCCAGCAGTCTTTCGGTGCACCAACTGGCGCCACGCAAGCGTCCCGTTCTCAATTGCCTGCTATATTCTCGCAGCAGCCTCAAGCACAGCCCGCTGCATCTCAACACCAGGCGCACTCCGAAAATGATCCCCAGGGATTCCGGGCACGCCTTCAGGAGTTTGAGCTGCTCCGAGCTCAACATGATATGGAGCAGGCCGAGAATGCGCCAGCGCCAGCGGCTGCTGAGCCTATCCGCCCACCCCAGAATCGTCAGCAGTCCCGCACAGAGACTGTCACCGCTGAAACTGAAGTTGTGGTAGAACGTAAGGACCAGGAGGAAATTTTGTCACTCACTGAGCAGATTCAAAAGGCTGCCTCCGCCAAGCAAACCCCTCAGCCGGAGTCGCCGTGGGCAAAGGTTTCCAGTGGCCTACCAATGCCATTCCCGCCACCACCGCAGTCAACGACCCCTCTCCCTGCTCCCGCTGCTCAGCGCGGTCGATCCAACCTTCCAGAGACTCTCCACGCAGGAACGAGGTCTAGATCCGAGACCCCTGATACTGCAACTGCTCCGTCTATCGCTCCGTGGGCTAAGGAGCCTGCCGATGCTCCAAAGGGCCCTTCGTTGAAGGAAATCCAAGAGGCCGAAGCAAAGAAGGCCGCCAAGCTAGAGGAATCTGCCGCTGCAGCTCGTCGTGCTCTCCTTGAGCAGGAGCTTCGTTCTCAGCCGGCCGCCGTTGCTCACGGGCTACCAACCACCTCCACCTGGGCCAGCAGTGCCTCGCCAGTCGGCCCTGCTGTTACAACCACTTCCACTTGGTCCAAGGCTACCACTGCCAAGGTGCAGAACCCTGCGCCTGCCGTCGCTGCCAGCAAGAAGACGCTAGCCGATATCCAAAGAGAAGAGGAGCTTAGAAAGCAGAAGCTTGCAGCAGCTGCCGTTGCAGCCGCTCCAGCCTTACCTTCCGGTGGAAAGCGCTATGCTGAGCTTGCAAGCAAGCCCACTGCTGGACAGCCAGCAATGAACTCTGCCTGGTCTACAGTTGGCGCTGGTGGCAAGGTCAAGGTCCCTGGAGGCCCCGTCGGCGCTGCACCATCCCCTGTGATGCGCCCTGCCAGTTCTACTGCCGGACCAGCACTTGCAAAGGTGGTTAGACCAGCCGTTGTTGAGAACCGAGCCAACACTAGCACTGCAGCCTTGTCAACCCAAGGTGGAGTATCTTCTGCCCAACAAGAGTTCACCAAGTGGGCCAGTGCCGCGCTTGCCAAGGGGCTCAACACTGATATCAATGGTAAGATTAATGCACAGTACTTTTCTAATTCTCAGTGCTAACTTTTTTTCAGTTGACAACTTTGTCCAAATGCTCTGCGAGTTCCCAGGAGAGCCAGGAATCATCGCTGATAGCGTCTACGCCAACTCCCAGCTTATGGATGGTCGCCGTTTCGCCGACGAGTTCCTCCGCCGCAAGAAGCAGGCCGATAAGGGCATTGTTGAGAGTGCCGGCGCCGGGTCTACTGGCTTCTCGACCGCAGGGGCCTCGGGAAGTGCGTCTACCGGCGGATGGAGCGAGGTAGCCAAGAAGGGGCCAGCCAAGGTGGAGGAACCAGTCGCATCTGGGTTCAAGGTTGTGCCCAACAAGAAGAAGGGTCGTAAGTGATCGTTCTGTGTGTATTATTTTTACTGTGATGCAATTTGTATCAATACCGTCGCCTAGCATATCTAGTTCTAGTTAAGAAGCGTCATCACAGGGATGGAGCGGTTTGTTTCGTCTGTTAGAGTAGCTGTATCTGTATTATGAGTAATAATGAACTATTGTACACTACAACTATTGAGATCTACTGTCCCATCCGTTCCGATGGCAGTTCGGTTATGATGTTAAAACTGCATACCAATTACAAGAGTGAATACGGCGTCTCCTCAACCAACCTGATACTGATTACTGATCACTGAGCTTCTTCGTCCTATATCCATCCCATGTTCACATGTGATCCATGAATTGCGAATATCAATTAAAGTAATCCTCCGTTGGAGTTCGGTATAAAGTCGGCAGAATCCATATATAGATGGCTGCCTTTCCCTAACTCCGCGTATTCGCGGACCGGTACAGTGTGATATTGTGCCGGTGGTGATTTGCGGTTACCGTTTACCGTCCCCCCAATGCCGTCATCGACGTTGCCTCGGTAGTGGAATGCGGGGACCTCACATAAGCTCCTGTGCCATTAATCCGCAAAATTATAATATAATGGGTCTATTGAACCATTGAGCGAAAAACATTGTATAAATTTGTTCTGACTATATACATATATCCAAACAATATAATACTCATAATGCCTCTCGCACTCAGCATCACCAAGGCGGAGGGTAAGCCAGGAGTTGTCTACCACCCGTGAGAACCACCCAGCACCTCTGCCCCCAACCAATACTAACGAGCCTCCCCAGCCTTAAATTAGCCAATGTAGAGACGCGGGCTCCAGGCCAGGGAGAAATTCAGGTATCGTTTCTTACCGCAGCTCTCAACCACCGCGACCTCTTCATCCGCCAATCGCTCTATCCCGCCATCTCTTTCACCACCCCCCTCCTTGCCGATGGCTGCGGAGTGGTCACCGCAGGCTCTTCCAAACTCAATGGCAAGCGAGTTATTCTCACTCCCGCCCATGGCTGGGAATCTCAGCGAATCGGTCCGGAAGCCTTCATTGGAATCCTCGGAGGGACAACAATGAACGAGGTTGGCACGGCGCAAGAGGTCGCCGTTGTGCCCGAGGCAGAGGTAGAGCTCGCACCGGCACATCTCAGCGATGCCCAGGCCGCAGCACTGCCACTGACTGGATTGACTGCGTGGCGGGCACTGGTGACAAAGTCTGGAGAGGCGCTGGAGGGAAGGAATATCCTGGTTACTGGGATTGGTGGTGGTGTGGCGCTTAATGCGCTGCAGTTTGCTGTGGCAAAGGGGTGTAATGTTTGGGTTACGAGTGGGGACGAAGCCAAGATTGCGAAAGCAGTGGCGCTGGGCGCGAAGGGAGGGGTGAACTACAAGGGCGCGGCGTGGGATAAAGAGCTATTGACGCTGTTGCCGAATGACAGGAAATGGATTGATGCCATTATTGATGGTGCAGGAGGGGATATCATGAAGAGGAGTGTTAGACTGGTAAAGCAGGGAGGTGTGGTTGTGTCTTATGGCATGACGCTGGGGCCGAAGATCGACTTCCCCATGTCGGCTGTGTTGAAGAACATTGACCTCAGGGGGTCGACTATGGGCTCGAGGGTGGAGTTCAGGGAGATGGTGAAGTTCGTCAACGAGAAGAAGATTGTGCCTGTCGTGTCGAAAGTGGTAGACGGGTTGGACAACCTTGACGGTATTGAGGGGCTATTCCAGGAGATGAAGCAAGGAAAGCAGTTTGGCAAGTTGATAATCAAGATTAAGAAGGACGACAAGGGAAGCAAGTTGTAAGGATAATAGTAAACATACGAAGTCAATGAAATGAAACAATGTAGTTGTCATCAGTTATAGGGGCATTATGTTTAATGATTATTACACCAAGTTTACTTAATGTTCACATTTCATCGTGGAAGGTCCATCAGATAGGTGCTTCAGAACGAGGTTCATTGCCTCAACAAATAGAGCCAGTACTAACGCGGTGGAATCACGTCGAACAGACAGGCAGTTGAAGTTTGAGATAATATAATACACCTATTAAAACGCTGGTATGGCGTATTCCAATGGTTCCCTCGCGCTCTCCCATGCCAGCCAATCTGATCTCGTCGTCCTGGAAGCTAAGTTAGTTCATGTAGACCGCAATTTTGCTTGTTATCCCCATGGAGCATAATACGTACGGTAACAACCCCATCTGATTTACTTTCCAGATTCCCAGACCAAACGATGCAATTTGCATTGCCACATATGCCGCCTTCACCAACATCAGCTTCTGCGCCGTTCCCTCGCTCTCGAATCGTTGGAACGTCGAGTTTGTCGCCAGTAGCCCCATCAATGGGTTCTTGAATGCCATCACAACCATCATAATCGAGAATATCTGAAGCCCGTTGCCCGACATGTACATCATAAAGCCAGTCATGGGGATCTGCTTCACAGGTCCTAACGCGACCTCCCATGCCTTCTTCAGCTTAAGCGTGTCTGTTTCTTCTGTCGTGGGTGGCTTGCGCGCATTCTTGCCTGCGGCGGCTTGTTGCTTCTAGTACACGTTAGATGCGATTCCCAAAAATGGCAATTGAGCTCTGGGGTGGACGAGGCTGACTTTTGATCCAGTGGTTGGCGCCCCTGTAAATCCCGGTGGATCCGGGATAGCGGAGGACTTTGGCTTCGAGATGGGAGGGCTATTCAGGTCGATGACCCATTGCGGGGGAGGTGGAGGCGGGGCCATGGATTGAGACATGGTGGCTGGTTGATGGCCTTTATGTGAAGTGTTCTGGACTGAACTGTACGTATGTCGTCGGTGGGCCGCGCGCCTGTGGAGGTGCCGCTAAGGTAGGAATGAGCTCAGGCCGTATCGTCGCGCTTGCGGATTGGATTATTAGACGTAGTCAGCACCGGCCATAACGACAACGGTCAATATCCCCTATCAACACTGTTACAACACGATCTCTATATTTGCTTTTAATACTCGGCTTTGAATGCGCGGATTGTAGCGATGACTAGATAATTGCGCCTCACGACCGGTACTAACGAGGCGAGAGCACGAGTGACTTGCTGCGAGTTGCCGGTTGCGCCAACGCCGCTCCCTGTTGGTTGCTTGTGGAGGGGTAACAGACACACTTTGGTCAGTGACCAGACCAGGTCAAGATGAGTTCAGGCGGGGGAGATGCCAAGCTCTTTGCAAGAGTACGTCTTTATTATTCCATTCCATTCATATTCCATTCCATCCCTCGTGTTATATTACTCCAGCGCATTGCTCTCGGATTCGATATTGTCATCAAATGACCTGGGACACTTGGCCGCACGATGCGCCACGAACCACACACGGCCCAGAGCACCCCTGATCAGCCCGAACCATGGCGATGTTTGCCCCAGCGCTTTACCTGCATACATATAGCTTACCAAAAACTCGACAGGGCAAGGTGGCGGAGCTGCGACAAGAGCTCAACTTCGGGGGGAAGAAGGACAAGAATCACTCCGCAAAGAAGATCGCGCTCAAGAAGATTGTGGCGAACATGACGATGAGCAATAATGATATGGTAGCCCTCTTTCCAGATGTGGTTGCTTGTATGGACATACAGAGCTTGGAGATAAAGAAGATGTATGTGCAACTGGGATATACACATTGCTGGGACTTCGCAGGGCCGTGACAAGGCTGACAGAGATATAGGTGCTTCTTGTTCCTCGTCAACTATGCCAGAATGAAGCCGGAGATTGCAGTCAAGGCCCTTCCGACGCTCGAGGGTGTAAGTCGGATTCCTGGGCGTATAATAGGTCCCGATTTACTGACTTGGCAAAGGATATGAAAGATTCGAACCCTCTAGTCAGAGCGCTGGCGCTGCGAACGATGTCTTATATACATGTCAGGGAATTTGTTGAAGGGACGGTTCCGCACGTCAAACATCTGTTGAAAGACTCGGATCCTTATGTGCGGAAAACAGCTGCGTTTTGTGTGGCTAAGTTATACGACCATGACAAAGACTTAGTTGAGAGATCAGATCTCATCGAGAGGCTGAACTCCATGCTTAGAGATGATAACCCAACCGTTGTTGCGAGTGCTTTAGGCAGTCTCATGGACATTTGGGAGCGGAGCGATGCGATTAAGCTTACCATAGACTATGGTAATGCATCAAAGATGGTTCAAATCCTCCCAGACTGCTCAGAGTATGGCATATGGCATTCCGCTACCTTTTTGACTCACAAAACTAACAAGGACAACAGATGGGGCCAGACGTATATTCTGGAAGCATTAATGTCGTATGTGCCGCAAGAGTGCTCCGAGGCTTTACTCCTGGCGGAGAGGATCGCCCCTAGGCTGTCGCATTCGAACTCGGCCGTTGTGCTCACCTGCATAAGGGTGATTCTGTATCTCATGAATTATATTAAGGACGACAAACAGATAACGGCTTTATGCCGTAAGCTTTCGCCGCCTCTGGTAACGCTTCTAGCCAAAGGGCCCGAGATCCAATATCTAGCTCTACGAAACGCGCTCTTGATTTTGCAACGCCGGCCGGAAGTCTTGAGAAATGACATCCGCGTCTTTTTTTGCAAATATAACGACCCTATTTACGTCAAAGTTACAAAATTGGAATTAATCTTCATGCTTGCAAATGAAAAGAACATCAAAGAGGTCTTGACAGAGCTTCGAGAATACGCGACTGAGATCGACGTTCACTTTGTACGAAAGTCAGTGCGAGCCATCGGAAAACTAGCTATCAAAATCGAACCCGCCGCAAAGCAATGCATAAACACCCTCCTCGAGCTTGTCGCGACTAAAGTCACGTATATCGTCCAGGAAGCTACTGTGGTCATTCGCAACATCTTCCGAAAGTATCCGGATCAATACGAATCCATAATATCCACACTCTGCGAGAACTTGGACTCCTTGGACGAGCCCGAAGCAAAAGCTGCGATGATTTGGATTATTGGCCAATACGCGGCACGAATCGAGAATTCGGACACTCTTCTGGAAGACTTTTTGGACACGTTCGCGGACGAGCCAGTTGAAGTTCAACTTGCCCTTCTCACTGCGACTGTAAAACTGTTCATCCAGCGCCCCACAAAGGGTCAAGAGCTCGTGCCCAAGGTGCTTAAGTGGGCGACCGAGGACACTGATAACCCAGATCTGAGAGATAGGGGTTATATGTACTGGCGCCTCCTATCTTCGGACATGGCGGCTGCAAAGGAGATTGTTATGGGCGAGAAACCACCCATCACTGCCGAAAGTGAGAAACTGGATCCACAGACGTTGGAAGAAATGTGCCTCGTGGTAGGCACGCTTGCCACAGTATATCTGAAACCTGTCCAGCAAGTATTCCGGACTGCAAGGCCTCGCCGTCTCGCGGAAAGCCCAGCGCTCCAGAAGAACAAGCTGCCAGGATACACAAACGGCTTCGGACCGGATTCTCAAAAGACTCTTTCAAGTCTAGGGATGGAAGTACGACCCGCCGACGCCGCTGTACGCAACATCATGAATGGGAATGCCACAAATAACAACAACCTTGCTGCTGCGGTCAGCGCGGCAGATGAGTTCTTTGCAGGTGTTGGAAACCGCCAGATGGCGGCTATGAACGTTAATGATGGCGATGAGGGGTTCGGTGGCAGCCCGACACAGGGGACCCATGATATGGGCTATGTGGTGAACCAGAACCAGCCGCAACAGATGTACGCGCCTGTTGCCGGGCAGGGGGCTAATGGGGATTTATTGTCGTAAGCCGGGTGTATATACCATGCAGTGGTTTTAGTGGTAGCGGATTCATATTTTGTTGCATGGACAGCAGCAAGCATGTTAGCTTTTGATGGGTTTTGTGGTTTAAATTAAAAATTAAAAATTATCTGTATATTTATACGTATATCTATCTTATATCAACATGTGACAGCAATAATGTTTGCCACTATTCCCCACAGCCTTCCATTTTTCCCTTTGAACATGCTTATAATGGCTTATTTAATTTGTTTTTCTGTCAAAGTATCCGAGTAACGCAGTATTGGCCACAACATCGTGAATTCTCTGTTTGGCATTAGCAATATTTATCGGAATCACGTATGGGGCCAAGCATTGGCATTGACACTGGATGTGAAAACAATGCCATGACATAATCTGGAGACTTAGCTCCGCTAATAAAACACCTCGCCAACCTTGGGGGTGACCTAGACCCCGCTTGCCGCGCATCTTCCCAAAAGTTTGGCTACGTACCTACAACATAATATTTCGTGCTGACATACTCTACAACTCTCTTCACACATTCGTATTTTGCTATCTGCTGTTACTTGCTTCATGGCTCGAGTTGTTGCATCTTATCATTGCGTTACCGTCACACAGCACATGTCCTTCAGCTAAAGTCTCCGAACATGGCACCTTCACCACCAGGGCCGAACAGTCCAGATCCGGCGACTCCACGACCTGATCAGTCTCCTTCGCCCTCAATTAGGAGCCAAACGCCAAATCTTCATGCGCCAGCGCGCCCAAGCCAACTGCGTGAAGCGCACACTCTCTCTTCGTCGCCAGACCAGGGATCGAGTAGCTCAGGCAATGACATTGGCGGAGTGGCCGGCAACAGCAACAGCGACGCCCAATCCCCTCCCAGTATCACACTTACTGCTGAACAGACCGGTCCGAAGACACCTAATATAGCGGATAAAGACAAAGATACCGTGTCCAATTCCCCGGAAGTTCAAAGCCAATCTAGTCCGCCACCCTCAAGAGAACCGAGACACTGGCTCGGTCGCCCCCCAAGGCTGACTCGGGATGTTTCACGAGAGTCTACACCACTCCTACAGAGGCCTCTAGAGATTACGTCTGAACAGGCACATGAAGGGCCTTGCAACCATGGGACTTTCAGCCCTGATACTACGAGCAGACCAGCAAGCATCAGAAGCCAAGAGACAACAGACTCTGCAAGGGAGAGGAGCTTTTTTCGTAGTGTTGCAGCGGGAATTGCGCCGACGAATAGTGCAAAGAGGAATACAACTGCAAGGCTAGCAGAAGAACATGGTTTAAAGCTGAACAAGACCATGTATGTCTCCCCTCTCACTTCGTGGCTGCTTCTGTAATGCAAGGGCGTGAGCCATTATATGGCGATTTTGCTAACATACCCTCTACAGGTACGTGACATATTATGTCCCGTTTTTTGCGTGGATACAGCAATATAAGTGGGCGTACGTGCGTGGAGATCTTATCGCCGCAATCACGGTGGCATCGTTTTACATCCCGATGGCACTCTCGTTAGCCGCTAACTTGGCCCATGTGCCCCCGATCAATGGCCTCTACTCCTTCGTCTTTACACCCCTGATATACGCCTTTCTCGGCAGCTGCCCGCAAATGGTAACAGGACCTGAGGCCGCTGGCTCCCTCCTTGTTGGCTCCATTGTGAGCTCCACCACAGATGTCGGGCACGAAGATGGCGTGGCGCAGGCGCAGATGGCTGGTTTGGTGACAGGACTGGCTGGTGCAATAATTTTCATTGCCGGCTTGACTAGACTGGGATTTTTAGAGAATGTGCTCAGTCGCCCTTTCATGCGTGGCTTTATCTCATCGGTTGGTTTCATCATTTTGATTGACCAATTGGTTGAAGAGATGGGTCTTGGGGCGAAGGCGAAGGAAGCTGGAGTGACGCATGGAAGCAGTATCGAGAAGTTGGGCTTCTTGTTTTCGAATTTCCATGACGCACATAAGCTAACATGTGCTGTTGCGGGTGGGAGCTTTCTTATCATTATGACATGCAGGTATGTTTAGACGCACTGACAGGTTACGAAGGCCAGGACTAATTGCTGGTATCACTTTAGGGAGATAAAGAGACGACTCCAACCTCGGTACCCTAACGTCGCATACGTTCCGGATCGCTTCCTTGTCGTGGTTCTCTCTGCCGTACTCTGTTACCAGTTTGCTTGGGACGAACGCGGCTTGAAGGTTCTTGGCGACATTAAGTCTACAGCCGGCGAGACCTCTTTCCCATTCCGCTGGCCGTTTAGGGTGTCGAATATGAATCATATTCGTAATTCTTTTGGGACGACCTTTGTGATCGCTCTTCTCGGGTTCTTTGAATCTACAGTTGCAGCGAAGGCACTCGGCGGCGGAGAGAACAAGAAAGGTGATGGGATCCAGGGCATCCAATTGAGTGCGAACCGCGAACTTATCGCGCTGGGATTTGCAAACCTGGTTAGCGGCTGCTTCATGGCCCTGCCAGGCTTCGGAGGATACGGGCGAAGTAAAGTCAATGCGTCAACTGGAGGGAAGACTCCGATGAGCAGCATCTTTCTAAGCATCATCACTATTATCTGCATCCTGTTTCTGCTACCATACTTTTATTTCCTGCCTGTAAGTCTCCCCCGAATTTCTTTTTATTCTAGTATGTCAAAATCGTACTGTGCTGACAAAAACACAGAGAGCGGTCCTGTCTTCCATGATTACTGTCGTCGCCTGGAGTCTTATAGAAGAAGCCCCTAGCGACATAAAATTCTTCTGGCGTATTCGGGCGCTTCCGGAGCTTGCTCTCATGGCCGTCATCTTCTTGTCGACAATTTTCTACTCCTTGACTTTCGGCATTGCAATTGGAGTTGGTCTCTCACTCTTGTCCGTAATAAGGCACTCGACTCGCCCTCGCATTCAGATTCTAGGCAGACGGCCTCACACCAACCACTTCGAAAACGCAGAATCCCACCCCGACGATTTAGAATTTATTGAAGGGTGCTTGATTGTAAAGATCCCAGAGCCTCTTACGTTCGCCAATACAGGTGATTTGAAGAATCGTCTTAGGCGACTGGAGTTCTATGGGACTACAGCGGCACACCCTGCCCTCCCGCGCGTTCGCCAGGAATACCATAACAAGAACATCATCTTCGACATCCACGGCGTGACGGGATTGGATGGCAGTGGAGCACAAGTTCTAGTGGAGATAGTGGAAGGCTACAGGCAGCGAGGCGTACGAGTGTGGTTTTCGAGGGGACCTACGGAGGGAGAGGTATGGGATTTACTGGTTAGGAGTCGCATTGTTGAGATGATAGGGGGTGAAACCCACTATGTCAATGATGTTGGGGATGCGTTGAGACTCACGGAGACTATCGAAGGCTCATTGTCGGGTGACGAGCATGAGTCGAGAATTGAGGGCTCTGGCTAGTTTCTTGGCTCCTTGGATAGAGCAAGGCGCCAAAGGACGCAAGTAAGTAAAGGCCTGATCAATTGGGGTTTTGAGTTTGGGTTTCAGTTCGAGTTTTGAGTTTGAGTAACGTTCATGTTAAATAGCGTTGATACCACTATATTAGACAAATAGCAAGCAAATGAGAAATAGATGGAGGTTATAGATACAAATGGCGTTGAGGGCAAAGCATTTATTGATTAGTGTCATACTCCAAGTATACCCCGCATTGTGGAGGAGGAGACCAGACCCTGCTTACGTCATCCACCCGCTTCTCCAAATTTAGGCCACAATTAATAGCGGAAAACCCCGGTCGCAGAAGGTGCCGAGGTCAGAAGCACCAAGGACCAAGGCGCCTCGGTCGAAAACATCCATATAATCCCCCCGACCCCAGATTCCCAACTTCATTCCTTCTCCAAACCTCTCCAAAAGTCACCGTAAATAGTAAATCATTCTTATTATCCCGTCAAGATGACCGAACGTCTCTCCAACATCCTCAAGCACATCACCCCAGGCTCCGGCCTCTCCACCATGTAAGTTTGAACCCCAACTTGATTACTGAACAATCCCCGCCTTCCGAGTACGCAACGACAGGATGCTGATTATCGCACAACAGCACATCTAAGAATGCCGACGATATTGTGATTACTCTTGCTACCCGCACGGCACTTGGAAAGGCTGGCAAGGGAAGCTTCAAGGATACCAGCTTGGATTTCTTGCTGTTCTCGCTGCTGAAGAAGGTGGTCGCTCAAAGCAACCTCGACCCAAGTTTGATTGAGGATGTCTGCCTCGGAAACGTACGTCCACTTCTCCAGCCCAAGATTGTGCAAACTCTAACATCCACCAGGTCAACAATGGCAAGGCCGCTTACATCATCCGTGCTGCTTCCCTCGCTGCCGGAATCCCCAACACATCTGGTGCATACTCCCTAAACCGATTCTGCTCCTCCGGCCTCAAGGCCACCCAGGATATCGCCAACGCCATCGCCGAGGGCTCCATCGAAATCGGTGTTGCCGTTGGTGCAGAGGTCATGTCTGAGGCCACCGACCGCCTCGACAAGCCCTTCCACCCTGATGTCCTCGCGGCCTCGCAAGACGCCGCCGACTGCCAGCAGCCCATGGGCCAGACCTCGGAGAATGTAGGCAAGGACTTCAACATCACTCGCGAGAGGCAGGACAGGTATGCTGCGGAATCTTACCAGCGTGCCGAGAGGGCACAAAAGTCTGGATGGTTCGATGACGAGATCGTGCCTATTGAGACCATTGTTAAGGACCCAAAGACTGGAGAGGAGAAGAAGATCACTGTGACAAAGGATGAGGGTATCCGCTACGGCACCACCTTCGAGTCTCTGTCTAAGATCCGCCCGGCATTCAGCCAGTGGGGTGACAGGTCGACTGGTGGTAACTCCTCGCAGGTGACTGATGGTGCCGCCGCTGTCATTCTTATGAAGCGCTCGACCGCCATTAGGCTCGGCCAGCCCATTGTGGCTAAGTTCGTCGGCGCCACTGTTGCAGGACTCGCACCCCGCATCATGGGTATTGGCCCATCCATCGCCATCCCAAAGCTGTTGAAGCAGCACAAGCTCACCATTGATGACATTGACGTCATCGAGGTCAACGAGGCGTTTGCGTCGATGGCAGAGTACTGCAAGGAGGTACTTAACCTGCCACATGAGAAGATGAACCCCCGTGGTGGTGCCATTGCCCTCGGTCACCCGCTGGGATGTACTGGAGCGAGACAGATTGTCACAGGACTGAGCGAGTGCAGGAGGCAGAACAAGAAGATTCTGTTGACCAGCATGTGTATCGGAACTGGACAGGGAATGGCCGGTCTGTTTGTTAACGAGCAGTAAAGGGGACTGGTTACTGAGATTGTGAAAAATGTAAAATGAATGGGGGGATATTTATATATTCATAGCAGCTTTGGAATGTATAATGCAAACAATACCACTACACAGTTTTTCCAGTTGAGGACCGCCTGTAGACGTACATGAGGTGAACATATATGTTTCCGTGTAGGCCATGTATCAGGAACATGGGAACATATGCTTAGTTCAGGATCCAATAGACTGCAGACTCTGGAGGCTTGGGTAAGACAAGGAGATGGCAATATCGGAAGCACCTCCTACCGTTCGAGGACAAACCTCGCGAGCACAAAACCCACACAGAGGCCTGCCGCAAAAACCTCCTCGACTTCATGTCGAGCAAGAGAAAGCTGTTAAGAAGAATAGTAGGACGGCATACTTCGGAGGTTGGATATAGTTCACTACCAACCCAAAGGATCCAACAACACAAGGCGGGAAATTCGACAAACTACCTCATGCAACTCTTTATAGATATCTTTAACATCTCGTTTCCACTCCGTTCGTTTGTGGCAACAAGACGACAACAGACAACCTTAACGCTGTCATTCAATTCTCGTCACCGTAGCACCTCTTGTCACCGTCAACTCGTGTAGTCTAACGGTAGCCGATTTTTCGAGGGCTACGTGTTTTGCAGATGTTCTAGGGTTCATATGGACGCCCACCAGAACCAAGCCTGGATGAGTATGCAAGAGTGATGCATGGTGGGTTTAGGAAAGAGATGGACGGGGAGTAAGCGGGATATTTATAGCTTAAGCCAGTTACTGCTAGTGAATATGAAGCACATCTAATGACCTATACCGGGGTTACCTTGGCCTTGAAGGAGAGGGAATACACGTAACTAATAGCCGGTATTTTTGAAATTGCGCTTTGGTATTACTAGTATACCACGAGATCCCATACCTACGGATCTCCCGCCCATCGCTTTGCAAACCATTCAATGGTAGGGGAACCAAGTCCGGCCGCACGAATATCTTGGCCTCCCTCGGCGTATTTGACATTACCCAACCTGTAGGCTCGCTCTCTCCTATCTCCCATCACCCTATGTCCGTCCCCTCGAATATTCCTCGTCGCTGGGAAGTCGTATTCTGCCCCGATGAAAGTCTGCTACCCAAGTTCACAGACCTCGAAGTTTTGTAAGGGGATGAATAGCGGCATAATTAGCCCTTTCCTTTATTATACATGTTTTGTTGAAAAAAAAAAGAAACAATGAGCTTGGATGCTATGTGTGTTTTGCCGTAAGTCATAAGAGTGGTGAGTTTGGGCTTTCATCTACGAGTGACGCCGTTGAAGCAGCCCAATACCTAGTCATATATTAGCACTCCACTCCTGGAAAAACATTTGCTCTAACATACCGTGTCAGAAATTACGCCCTGGTTATGCAGATGCTTGCTGATGCCCTTGACTAGCTCCATCTGTTCCTCCGCTGTCAATTGTATGGCAGTCTCAATAACATCCCCCAAGGTGACGTTGTTAAGAGCAATGAAGCTGTGGTAATACATGTAGGCGAAGAATCCCATAATGAACTGACAGTCCATACGGTCGGTGATACCACCATGTCCTGGAATAGAATCTCCGAAGTCCTTGATCTTGAAGGTCCTCTTCAGCCCAGACGCGAAGAAGCCACCAAACGGCGCAATCAGCGAAGCAAAAGTCGCAAAAACCAGAATGTGGAACTGCATCGGCGCGATGCGTACTGACGAAGCGAATGGGAACCAGATTGGCAGCGGGTACTCTTGTGTCAGGAATACTGGGTTGACTTTGCAGTGGAGTCCAGTCCAGATGTTTGCTCCAAGGTCGTTCACAGGGCAGATGAAGTAATCGTATCTCATGAGCACATTCGTGAGGAAGACACCGAAGATGACCGTGAGTACCCACGCGCCAACAAAGCCCTCCACTGTCTTCTTTGGGGACAGCTTAATGAGCTGAGTGCGTCCGAAGGTAATACCACAAAGGTATGCGAAGATATCGTTGCAAATGACAAGGGAAACTGGCAAGAAGAACCAGACCATCCCCTCGAAGATGTTGTTCATAATGAAATGCGTCTGGACAACGATAAGATAGAGCGCCATGTGTGTCCATGCGAACTGGGTGAACTGGAATCGGTAGTGGCCGGCTTGAAGGGATGCGACGAAGAAAACGAAACCTATAGAGAGAAGGTCAGCACAGCACAATAATCGTTGTGGAGATACTACTTACCAATAACGTAAAGAGTGAAGCTGATAAATCTGTGATGGGTCGCAAATGGTTGAAGAACCTTGTCCACCAGCACAATATGCTTGAAATAATATATGACGCTCTCGCCGTAAAGGAAGTACATGGTCGTTGCTAACCAGTACCAATTCAGGGACTTTGTGAACCGTAACCGCCGGGCCCGACTAGGCACGTTGGCGATGGCAATAACCTCCTTGAATGATACGATTTGGATTGCTGTGACAATAGCGATGATGTAAAGATGCCCCATGCCCAAAGCTAGGAAGAAGAACGCAACCATAACAAGCGTCCATATCGTTCTCGTGATGAAAGTCTGCTTCTTTTTCTCGTATTCTTGCGCCTTCGTCTGTTGCAGCTAAACACACATGTATTAGCACAAATGGAGAGCTATATTCGTGGTTGAAGGCCTCACTTCTTTGGAAGCATCGCCTCCAGCTCCTGTCTTCTGCTCCAACGTATGCTCCGAGGAACCCTCACTTATGTCCGAGAAACTGCTCCGCCGTCCTCCATCGAGTCCAGTTGCGCTTCCATTCCTATGATTAAATTTGACGTTACGGCGCGTTTTGCCCATTTTTGAGGATTTCCGCGCGTACCGGCGCAAGAGTTCGGGGTCTTTTGGGCCGTTGTCGTGTTTTGCGATTCAGAATTCAACAATGTAATGATCGAATAATTCGGAGAGTGCTCCAACTTTCAAGAGGGCCTTCTGAAAGTTACTTGTATGAGAATCAAATGATCGTGGACCGCAGGGGTTATGGCAAAATCTGTACTGTGGCTTGAAGATGCCCCTTTGACGTCTGTTGAGATGCTGCCCTTTTCGTAGCGTTGGTTGTCGTTAAATTGTAGGCGGCCGCTGACGCAGTTAGTTTTCTTAGCTTTGCCGCACAAGCTCCATACGTAATCGACACAGCCGGTAAACCTAGCACGTGTAGCTAGTTGTGGGGTATGTCTTGATAGTTAGGAATGCAAGCACCATAAATTCAGATATTTGATAATAGTAGAAATAATGCTTTCTCTACTATATTAAACTATTGCGCTCCCGTTGATTGCCCATATTGTATGCCAGTTCCAAGCTTTGCACTACGGAGCCTCGGAATCTCGGGGCATCCAAATATGTAAGCGGTGACAACTGGCACAATTCACGTATTTACGTCCCGCCTTGGGCAACAATCGCGAGTTTCGATTTCCCATTAATTGCTCCTAATGATTTCTCAATGGCATGGCGGACTCAATGGACGGAGATGACTTCTTCTCCGATGATGGGCTAGACGGGTTAGCACCAGACGCGTTAGATGAAATCGAGAACAATGCAATACGCTATACTCAATACCAAGCCACCCAGGCTCTTACCCTCCCTCCGTCGTCTGACTATGGGGACGACCTCGATGATGAAGACCTCGATGATGCTGTAGTGTTTGATGGGGCGCAGATTGATCCAACGAACCGGTTAACGCAATTCCAATCGTCTGTTGCTATTCAACAAGTTCGCCAGTTCCAAGCACAACGACCCAGTAGGAGTGAGACAGCACAACCTCTCTCAGATAGAAGCAAAAGGCAGCCTCAAAATAAACCTCATTACAAAAACCCTCTCCCGACTTCTAGAAGTGTCAGAGCTGGGCAAAGCACTCAATCAGACCCTGCTCGCAGCAACCAATCATACCAGAATGTGGCACCTCCTGCGGAGGCGGACGTTGAAACTCTGCGCAAGAAACTTGAAGCGCTGCAGCAAGAGAAAGACCAGCTTGGGCAAGACCTATTAGCCAGGACAGGCGAAATAAGTATTGTTCGAAGTAAGCACGAACGAGAAGTCAAAGAGCACGAGCGAGAATTGACAGCCCTTCGAAAACTGAACGCCGAAAACCTCTCCAAAAATCAAAAAGCCATTGAAGCAGCAAAAGAAGCGGAAAAGACTAGAGCCACCGAACTGGAATTTGCAAAGAGAGACCTCATCGAAGAGTCGGAAAAAGTTCGGAGTCTGTTAAGACAGAAGGAGAAGGCAGCTCTAGGGATAGAAGTTACAACACCGAAGAAGGACAAGACATCTGCTTTTAGAGATGGTTTTGACGATGACGAGATAAGGTCTCCTTCTAAATTCAACGACAGGAAATCGAATCAAAGTTCACCAAGGAAACTCGGCGCCAAAAGGAAGAGAAAGGGTCAAGAAAGTCCTGCTCCGCCGTTAGATGTTGCACCAGGAGAGACAGCTACAAACCAACACGGCCAGACCGATAGTTTGATACCGGGTGATAGTCTTTCAGAGAGGCTTGGTAAACCTGATGACAGCCTTGATTTCCTCAAAACAGTCCTGGATCACAAGATTGACCGAAGTCATTTGAAGACCATTGAAGAACTTACAAAATTTGCATTCCCGACCGCCCCTGACGAGTCTTTAACATCCTTGATTTTGGGGAAGCTGCCAACTTTGAACACCAACCCGCCCAGTACAGACTTCCCCATAGAGCTCTGTGAGCTCATTATATCTCTGTGGTCCCGCTGTTTATCCGAAAAGTATTACAAGCCTATCTTTCTCCTTCTCGACCTCCTTTCCTTCGCCCTGGAACTCCACACGGTGGCCATTGCTCCATTCATCCTCGACGCCCTCCTACCAACCGCCCAAGAAACAGCAGTTCTCATTGCTCTTCCCCGTTTTCGGCAGGAATCGTATTCAAAATACGAGGCTGATATTGACCTACACGCCTGTCTTGTGACTATACACCTAGCTGCTCTTGGCTGCATATGCAACAAAGAATATACTACTCGGTTTTGGCGTCAGATGCGTCTCGATTTTGTCCTCATGACATTGAGCCAACACCAGCCCGTGGAAGACTTTGATATGATGCTGCAACTCCTCGCCATGAGCGTGCTGAAAGACTCAATTGGGCCAATATCTGTCGAGTCTGACTCGCAGCCTGACCAGATGAAGTATATCCTCGATCGCGTTGGCTATCTCCTTGGAAACAACCCCGTTGCATCAGAAGGCAAGCCAAAGTGCGACGCAAAGACGTTGGCGAAACTACGCTCCCAGATTCTAACGACACTTATCTCATTCTCATATTCAACCATTGGTTCTGCCGCACTCGCAGCCCACCCCCATGCGATTGGTCGCATTGTCAAAGCATTATCGGGCTCAATGGATGCCCTATACTCCTACCCGTCGTACCATGCTACCCTCTCACAAATTATTACCAAGTCTATCCGCCTCCTCTATTACCTGTATAAGAGACACCCGGAGATCGACATGCAGCAGAAGCTGTCGGTGGTTCATGGAGGCAGCCAAAAGTACCTTATTGCACTGGCACGACTGAACTATACTGCTGGTGAGCATGGTGTCCTAGAGTATGGAATAGGGGAAGACACATCTCAGCAGGCGCACGAACTACTTGAGAATGCATTGACGCCTGAGGAGGGTGAGGCGGTTCATGATGCGTTTGTTGATGCGTAAAGTACGAAAGTTAGCATTGTGAATGGCGCTTTGGAGGGTGGGCTGGGGAGTTTTGGTGATATGTGGCTTGGATATGCGTGAAATTTGGTAGGATTCACTGGCTAGGAGTTCTGGTTTGGAAAGGGGGTAATTATCACCTTGAGTTAAGAGTACCAAATAAAATACATCAGTCCATGAAGGCATTTAAACGCAATTAAATCAGTTCAATGAGACAAGTTAGGTAATGAAAATCGTGCTTAGGTATATAGTTACATATTATACAATAATTTTACATCGTATACAAAAGATGGCCTAAGTCGCCACCCGCCATTACACCATTGTAACGCCGATTGAAGGTTTTATGTTATCCCCAAAGCTCCTTTTAACAAAATCGAGCCACCAGTGATATCAACTCATGGTCACTGGAATTTCGTCGAGGGAGCCTTTGAAGCTTAGTTGTCGCCTTTCGGTTGGATAGCGACAGGTGAAAATGACGACGTGGTTGGAAATGGGGCTGCGTAGGCGTCATGAATCTTGATAACCGGCGACGACTCTTGCGGCTGGGTTTCGGCCACGGATCCCTCTGATGTGTCTACAAATCCATCTTCATCTACTTCTGCAAGCAAGCCGGAAGTCTGTCTCCTAGAAATACCACCCCACAGCCGCTCCAGGTCAAGTTCCGCACGCTTCTCCTCAACGAGCATCTGGACGACAATTTTGGTCCCATCAGTCTGGCGCCCAAAGCCCACAAATCCAGTATCCAGCTGCGTCACTTCGGTCTCCGCACCCTTTGCACTTTCCACAGTCCCAACATTAACGCACACCCACCCCGTCCGAATACCATCATCTGCGTCGTCCTCATGTGGCATGCCCGTCAACTTCGCCTTCTTTGCCTTCCTTTTCATCCTCAGTTTCAACTCGTTGCGGCCAAGCAGTCCATCTGCGTCGGGGCGCAGCTTGTACTCTGTGCGTAGCCAGCGGCAGAGCCGGTCGGCGGAGACGTGGAGGTGCTTCTCGCTGCGGGCGGTGCCGATGATCATGATGAGGTTAGAGCCGAGAGCGGGAGGAGGATCTAGTTTGCGAAGGTCGAGTAGGGAGAGATCATCGAGGCCGAGATCAACGGAGACACGCTCGAGGAGAGGTTGCAAAATTGTAGGTGGCGAAGAGGGGAGGTCGGGGATTTTCTGGCGCTCAGATAGGGTCGGGATATGGCTCGTGGGAGTGTCGACTTGGAGATACCATGGCGTTGAGGATGTCTGCGACTCGGCCTGTGTATCTTCTTCGAGTAATGCTTCCGCCTCCAGAGTTGCCTTGGGTCCAATTGCTTCTTGTTCAATTGCCTCCTCTCCAGCCAGCTCCTGCGCCGCAGCGCTTTCTGCCGCTGCGTTATTTCTCAGCTGTGTGGCATCAGACACCACGGTTGCCCCTGGTGCTTGATGATCAAATTGTGACGAGCTACCGCTTGCGTTGGACGAATATCGAATCGATGTCTGGGTTGCGCCTGGTGCCCTCCATAACCGCGTTGCAGTGGCGGTGTTGGCATGCCACTGAACTCCAGCTATCGACGTAAAGGATCGTAATAACGAGGTCCGACAGTTGCTACATGCCGTTGCCCTTATGGCCCTGCTCACAGTTTGAACCATGACTAGCGTTGTATATCGGAATTGGGAGTTGTATAAAGTGTTACAGTGTATGGAATCAAGAAAAGGATGAATCTTCATGGATATGATTGGCTGGATTGGGACACCGCCTTCACTCCGTACTGTTCAAGCATTGGACCCATATATTAGTCAGGTCGCGAACCCGACTGAGCGGAAGTCTTGGCAAAAAAGAAAATCGCCGCCCATCTCCAAACCATCCCTATTTGGCCGCGGCCAGGAACAATTTCTGAACGAACACACGCGACACCCCTTCACCTCTTCATTTTTTCCCTACTCTCTTTTCAAGTTATATGTCCGATTATTTAGTTCTTGTTTAATTTATTCGATCTTTAATGTCTCTCGAATCTACCGCTCTCCGTTCGTAAATCACCATGTTGTCTCGAGCTGCACAGAGGCATACTCGATTACGGACAATCCGATCATACAATGCAGCACGAGAGCAACTATACCTTCCGTGGCTGTGCCCAACATATCCACGACTGCGGCAGCCATGTCATCGAAGTTTGACTACAGCGCCTGGGGAGAGTACGACTCCATTGAGAAAGAGGCGGAATTCGAACGATGGCGCAAATCCTACGGTTGGACGGTCGTTGGCAACTGCTGCACATATGCCGTTGACGGATGAAATTCCATTCGTTGACAGTATAAACCAAGTTGCATCGAAATACCCTGGACACTCGCAAGACCAGTCTCGTCTGTCGACTATCATGCCCTTCGACCCTACGAAGACGATTTCTCTGGAGAACACGCTGGCGCTACCAGCGGAACGAATGCGGATGAAAAATGGAGTTACTGGAGAACAGCGAGAAATTTTTGCGATATTAGAGGCATGTTTGAGGCTGGGGCGGATTGAACGCGCAGCCGCTATAATAAAACGATCTGTGCCGTTCCTGAAACTTTCCCCGGAGGAGCTCGGAAGGCTTCACAATGAGTATCTGAAGGCGTCTCTGGAACGAATACTCAGGGAACCTAACGCCGAACATGCTCACGACATGCATAAATGGTTCGAAGTTATGGTGCGAAGTAAAGGTATCGAAATTTCAGCTACGACAATCGCGATTATGCTCAAAACTTCACTACAATCCCCCCGAGGGGCTCGACAGGATAGATTGGTGAAAAGATATATGGATATGGCTCGTGGAGACGTTGGACTGGAAGTTCTAAGCATGGTTGATATCATGTCCGCCGAGGATTTGGATATTATCAATCAGATCGCGCCCGACCACAACATACTTGCCAAACTGGACTCTTTGGTTGACGAGGAGCCTAATTTTGAGGGTGCTATTGCAGCAGCCGACCTCGAATCCTCGAAAACGACACCCGAGGTTATTATGGACGTTCGGGCAGCTCCCCAGAGAGGTTTTGGGCTGAAGGCACTCAAGCAGTCCCTGTCATTATTTTCTCGGAAGCCTGAAGGGTTTGATGCGGAAGTCCTCACTGTTGAAGAGCAACGCCTACGTCAAATGAAATTGGAGGAGGACTCGATCACTTCTGCTGTCGACAGATGGAGAAAGGAGAGCGTCTCTCTCTCCAAGATGGGGCTTGATACATCACTTCAAACCAAATCTTTGGGTGCGAGAATGTGGAAATGGCAGGAACTTCTCGAACAACGCCTAACCCAAGAACTTAAAAATATTGACAAGGCGGAAGCAACACCAGAAAAGGAGAAATCGCAGTTGGATGTTGAGCGTTGCATATACGGCCCATTTCTAAGGTATCTACCAACAGATAAGCTGGCAGCAGTGACGATTTTAACCTCCATGCAATGTCTAAGTTCGCATGGCACGGATAAAGGAATGCCACTTGCTGCTGTCATCATGTCCATCGGAGCCAACCTTGAGGACGAAAGCATCACCGAGACTATTCGCAACAACACTACCAAACAAGGGTGGCAACAGTTAAATAAGACCGCAAGTGCAGGGAAAGGACAGGGCCTGGCCCGCGTAATCCGAAACAAGAAAACCCGGCAGCAATTGACAGATTCACTGGCAAAGTTGGTACGAGGAGATTCGGCGGCCGAGCATGACCTTACCGACCAATGGAACACCGAGTGGTCAGCGACGATTAAAGCCAAAGTTGGATCATACCTTCTCTCCGCGCTCATTGACACTGCGAAGGTACCAGTCACAATGGAAAATGCGAAGACTCAGGAGCTCTTAACGCAAATACAACCCGCTTTCTCGCACACCCACCAGTACAAAATCGGCAAAAAGACGGGCATGATTCTCGCCAATCGTGCGCTGGTAGCATCTCTGAAGCGTGAGCCCGTCCACAGTCTGTTGGCAAAGCATTTGCCCATGGTTGCTGAGCCAGAGCCCTGGTCACAGTTTAACCAAGGTGGCTTCATTTCTCACCCAGCAAAGGCCGTCCGAATCAAAGGCGGCGACAAGAACCAGCGACATTATCAAGAGGCTGCCATTGGAAGGGGGGACATGGAGCAAATGTTTAAGGGGCTGGATGTCCTCGGGAAAACCTCTTGGGTGATCAACCGACCTGTATTCGACACCATGCTGGAGGCATGGAATACTGGAGAGGCCATCGCGAACTTTCCTGCCGAGGAGCCGAAGTTGGAGTATCCGCCAGAACCTCCGACTTCCAAAGATCCAACAGAGAGGCGAAAATGGATACGGAGTTTGAAGACTATAGAGAACACACGAAGTGGATTCCATTCTGCTCGCTGCTTCCAGAACTTCCAGCTCGAGATTGCGCGGTCGCTGCGAGATGAAAAGTTCTACTTCCCCCACAATCTGGATTTCCGTGGACGAGCGTATCCTATACCTCCTTACTTGAACCATATGGGAGCCGATCACTGCCGTGGCCTCCTCAAATTTGGCAAAGGGCGGGAGCTTGGTGAGGCCGGCCTCAAATGGCTGAGAGTCCATCTTGCCAACGTCCATGGCTATGACAAGGCAAGCTTAAAGGAGCGCGAACAGTATACTATTGATCACATTGATGATATTTACGATTCCGCAATGAACCCACTCCAGGGAAGAAGGTGGTGGCTAGCTGCGGAGGATCCTTGGCAATGTCTTGCCGCTTGCCATGAACTCAAAAATGCGTTGGACTCTGGAGACCCAACGAAGTTTGTATCGCATCTTCCCGTACATCAAGATGGAACTTGCAACGGACTTCAGCATTACGCGGCTCTTGGCGGCGACGAATGGGGTGCAAGACAGGTTAACTTGGAACCGGGCGATCGACCAGCGGATGTATACAGCGCCGTCGCCGAATTGGTCAAGGAGAAGATGGCTATTGATAGGAAGAATGGCAACAAGTGCGCCATCTGGCTCGAAGGTAAAATCAAGCGCAAGGTCGTCAAGCAAACGGTTATGACAAACGTTTACGGTGTCACCTACATTGGAGCTCAAGCCCAGGTCAGAAAGCAGCTTGTTGCTGCTCACTCTGACATTCCCAACGAAGGCACATTCAATGTTAGTCTTCTATCTGGATATGTCGCTACGAAGATTTTTGAAGCTCTGGGAACCATGTTCAGAGGCGCGCACGATATTCAGTACTGGCTTGGCGAGTGTGCCAGTCGTATCTCGACATCTGTCACACCCGAGCAGTTGGACAAACTCGAACAGCTCCATGAAGAGGCACTAGATAAAAGGGCAACCCGGCAGAACCGCTACCAGACTTCTATGGTTGATGCAGAGCAACAGCTCCAGTTCAAGTCTAGTGTCGTATGGACAACTCCTCTACGAATGCCTATTGTGCAGCCATATCGCGCAACGAAGTCACGAACGGTCCACACAAATCTACAGCAGATAACCATCTCAGAGCCTCACCGATCTGACCCGGTTAGTAAGCGAAAGCAACTTCAAGGCTTCCCACCCAACTTCGTGCACTCTCTCGACGCCACACACATGATGCTCTCGGCCCTCAAATGCGACGAAGCTGGCCTGTCATTCGCTGCCGTCCACGACTCTTTCTGGACCCACGCAGCCGACATCGATACCATGAACGGCGTCCTCCGTGACGCCTTCATCCAGATGCACTCCGACAACGTCATCGTCCGCCTCGCAGCCGAGTTCGACGCCAGATACAAGGGTAGTCTCTACCTCGCTCACGTCAAGTCTGACTCCGAGTTCTTCCACCGCGTCCAGAAGTGGCGCGCAGACGTCAAGTCAGGCCTTATCGAGAACCCCTACCGGGTCTCAGGGTGGGGCAAGTCAAAGAAGAACTCGCAGAAGAACATGCAGCTCGTCGAGGCACTGCTCGAGCGAAAGCGCGCGCGCCTTCTTGCGTCGGAGAACCCGGAGAGGGTTGCGGAGGGCAAGACGATGGTCACGCCGGCGAGCATTTTCGAGGAACTGCAGGCGTACAATGATATTAAGGGCGGGAACGACACGCCCGTTGTGGGACTCGGAGAGAAGGGTGCCGCGGAGCCGAAGAAGAAGGCTAAGGCTGCTGGTGCGGAGGCAGTGGAGATGGAAAACGAGGATGCCAACGAGAACGAGGAGCAAGAGGAGCCGGAAGAAGAGGATGATAGCGAGGGAGAGATGGAAGTCGAGCATGATGCCGATGAGGGCGGTTCTGAGAAGCAGGACGCCTTTTCCAGGAGCGTCTCGAAGAAGCGTGTCCAATCGAAGGGCGCCGCGTTGTCGGTCTGGCTGCCGGTGGCGTTCCCGACTGTTCCCGAGAAGGTATGCATCCCCACTCTTGATTCTCCAATTTACGTTTTCTAATTATTCACAGGGCTCTTTCGATGTCAAGCGTCTGAAGGACAGCCAGTATTTCTTCTCCTAGATCTGTGGCCACGCTGACCGCCATCGACATCACCACCTTCTCCCGATCCGTCTCCCGTCTTTTGGAGCGTTTCTGTATATATACATACCTATTTATCACCATAATTTCGGCGATTTTCATTCATTCAGGGGGAATCATTTTTTCGTGTGGGAAGCACACAAAGGCGTTTAATTTTGGGAAAGTTTATTTGGAAGCACGCGGCGTTTGCGGGGTAGCATGCGTTTTAGACGGGGAAGGAAGGAAGGCCAGAGAAGGCTACTGCATTGGGGGTGTTGTAAGATTATTGTATGTATATAGGGATGAGGAGGATGCTGAGGCGTCTGGCTGGCATTGTATAAAAGTTAAGGGGGGGACTCAATTACAATTCGATATGTACAGATAGATACTGTACAGTGAACACATATACACTCAAACAGGTGGCAAAAGCTTCATCATCACTTCGTTCCTCTTGAGCAACTATTGAGGCATGTGTGAACAATGAAACTTGGAAATTCTAATCTATGTACCGAAAACCAGAGTATGTGCGTACGTTCGTAAAATCAACCCTCATGTACAGAAGTACTATGCATAAACAGCGAGTCTAACAACTCCAACAAAAATGAACAAGAAGCAATAATAAAAAAGGCAAGCAAGAGACATAACATCAGCCAGCTGACGCCATCTCTCTAACCCAGAGCTCCCCAGCTCTCAAAGAAAACTCTCTCTACCCGTCTCTCCAACTCCTCGAGCCCCTCCTCGTCTGAACAGTCTTTCTACAACTGACTCAAAAACTCCTCCAACACGTCGATCAACCTCTCCCCCTCCTGGAGCCCAACAATCCCTTCCGGCGCAAAAAGCCCAACATCTAGTGCCTTTCCACCATCCACAAGACGTAGCTCAATATCCACCGAAGCCTGGTAAGCCGTTAGCACTCTCTCCAACGAAATAGTTGTATCTATAAATGACAAAGAACTCACCAAATAAGCCCCCTTTAACTCTCCTCTCTTCGCAAACCCAGCGAGCAGCTCTTGTTTAGGCACGACATCAATAACTTCGGCCCTGGGCCTGAGTATATCCACCTCACTCAAGCTTTCTGTGAAGAGCTTGCCTGGTTTCTCGTCTCCAGTGTTGTCTGAGGAGGAGGTGGTCTTGAGAACATTAACAAACACACCCACGCTCCTCCCCGTCCAACGATACACATCCGCCAAACTGGCACCTACTTTCCCCACCTCGCTCAACTTCAGGAGGTCCTTCTGCACTCCCGCAGCAACCTCTTCAAGCCCACTGCCCGAGGATTTGACACGTAGAGGTAACAGGTTAAGCGTCGGCGCCACCAGCTCTGATAAATCGGTAGTAGCAGAGCGATTAGCGAGGTAGAGCCCAACGACCGTCTCATCGCTAGCAGATTGTCTCGTCACCTCATACGCCTTCGAGAAAGCAGCCAAAAGCAGCGCATCTACCGTAACACCCGCCTTCCTAGCCGCAGACGCAATATCCCCAATAGGGAGACTAGGCTTGAAGATCTCCACCCTGCGCGTAAGATCTGGCGTCTCCGGCACGCTTGCCAGCTCGGTGCGCGGGAGGTAAGATTCCCAGAATGTCTTTTGCGCCTTGCGCGACTCATCGCCGAGGTCGCGGGCGATGAACTCCTTGAAGCTTAGTGGAGGAGGTAGGGCGGAGTCGGGGTTGGAGTATAGAGTCTCGAGATCTTGAATGAGGAGCTGGAGACTTATACCATCGTACACTGCGTGAAGAAGGCGGAGACTGATTGTCTTTTGGCCCTCCACTTCTTCCACGAGGAAGACTGGATCCAGTAGCGACACTGCCGTCTCGGTAGACTTGGCACACTTGACGGGATTGCTCTTTTCTTTCAGGACGACCTGCACCGCCTTCACCTTCTCATCCTCGACGAACGCAAATACTGTGCGTAGAATAGCATGACGCTTCGTGAGGGCCTCCCATGCCTTCTCCAACCTCGCCTGATCAACCGCACCATCGAGCTTATACTGGAAGTTCGCCTCGAACTGCGCACCTCCAGTCTGCTCCCAGCGCGCGAGCATGTACAGCTGTCCCGCCGAAACGGGCATGATATCCTCGACATCACCCTCCTCAACCCCGATATCCCTCGTCAGCGCCGTCTTGTCAATGTGCGAGATAGACGCAGCAACAACAGCATCGACATCCCTCGTCTCAACCGTAGTTGAAGCATCGCCTCTCTGCGCTAACAACGCACCCATCTCATGAATACTGCTATTCTTCATAATCTCACCAACCGTAATCCTGACATCCTGCTTCCTCAACAGCGACGACACCTTGATAGCACTGATCGAATCTAGCCCGAGATGGAAGATACTGTGATCCCTCTCAATCTCCCCCTCCGGCGTTTTCGAGACCTGCGACAACACAGCACGAATAACAAGCTCGGTAGCACTCCACTTGCTCTCCACCCTCTTCGGCAACTTCGCCACCCCATTCATCGGCGCCATCGACGTCTCATCCACAAACGGCTCGAGTCCACACAGCGCCACCTGTCCCTGAGCAGCAACAATAGTCTGCGCCTTCACATCCCCCACAATCCTCCCCATCACCACATCAAGATCCCTCAACAACCCCTGCGTCTCCTCCTGCGTCCTCGCCGCATCTCGACACGCAATCCTCCACACCAGCTCCCCACCAACAACCTCCATCTCCACACAGACCTTAAACTCAACCTCCGCCTGACTCTCCACCGCCTCCGCCAACACCTCAACGCTCTGCTCCTGTGCTTTGCCTTGATAGATGAATAGCGTATCGAATAGTGCACCCCCTTGTCTGCCGGCGAGCGCTTGTGCCTTCCGCAATGGTAAATGCTGGTAGGCGCGCATGGCATTGCTGCTTTCTTGCATATACTGCAGCATCCCCGCGCGATCGCCGTGGATGACTGCACGCACGACGACGGTGTTCATGAGCGGGAACATGAGCTCGCTCGTCTCCTCTGTATCTCTGCACGATAGGACGACTCCAAAGGCGACGTCGAGGCGTTTGAGGCAGCTGGCGAGAAGGATGGCCCATGCCGTCTGTCCCAGAGTCTGGAGACCAATGTTGTTCCCTCTACAGAAGGCGTGGATATCGTCTAATGGGATCGAAGATGCGAATTCAAAGCGGTTGACACCTTCTGAAGTCGAGTTATGGAGCGGGAACTCCGACTTGGGCAGGCCGCTCAGAGCAGTGCGCCAGTACTTCGTGGCATCGGGTCCATTCGCATTGAGCAGCTGCTCGAGCGGGAGCCGTACGCTCGGATTGGCAAGTGTTTGGCCGTTATACGCTTTCTGCACATTGGCATGGAGAGCCTGGAGAGACCATCCGTCGTAGAGCGCGTGCGAGATGGAGAGGAGGTAGTACCTCTCCCCTCCATGGGTGATATCCACAAGTTGAAGCAGGCTGCCTGTCTTTGCCCTCTCAACCGCCCCCTCAATCAGCTGTTTCGTCTCCACTCCCAGATCCGCCGTCTCTGTAAACTCAGCAGCGCGCCAGATGCTGCCATCAGAAGCAGGATGCACCACCTGCGCAAAGCCAACATCAATCTCCACATCCTCCACACCCACAAATGAAGTACGCAGGATATCAAACTCCGCGACCACCGTCTCCCACGCCTTCTTCAAATCCGCCATATCGACGTTCTCCTTAACGCGATACAGCTCATGGTTGAAGTACTTCCTGAACCCCGACTCCACCATCTCCGCCACCATCCCCTCCTGCAACGGCGTCGCCGGCAGCACCGCCGTCGCCCCATCCACCTCCTCCCTGGGCAACGAATCCCTCAACTGGCGCTCAAGTTCATTGATACTAGTCCCGACCTGCACCGGCCCCTGCTCGAGCTGGATACTCCCCATCATCTTCGCAACAGTCTGACTCTTCACAATCGCGCTGACCGAGATCTTGACCCCGGCCTTCTTGAGCCGCGAGGCCAGCTTGATGACATCGATACTATCCAGTCCCAGCGAGAAAAGCTTCGTGTTCGCTGCGATGCTCGTCTCCTCAACTTTACTCAGCTCCGAGATCTGCGTACGAATCACGCTCGCTGTGGGTGTCCACTCGAAGTCCTTGTCAGAAGTAGAATCCGGCGTCTGGATCTCACTGCTGCTCTTGACAGGCTGGGTTTCCCTCACTGATCCCGACACACCAGGAATCGCATCCTCAGGTGATTTCAAAGCAGCAAGGGAACTCTCAACCAGATCCAGCAACCCCCCCGCAATCTCCTCGTTAATATAATTGCCCTGGCCAACAAGCGCAATCATCACATCCCCACCACCCATCAACGTAGCCTCAAACGCCAACGGATAATCCGCCACCGCCTCTCCCCCCACCTCCCTCCACAGCCCCCCTTGACTCTCCTCCTCCTCGCGCTGGAACACGAACAAGCTATCAAACAACTCCTGTCCATCACCACCACACCACTTCTGCACATCCTTCAAGGCCGAGTGCTGGAATGGCATGGCGCCGACATTGAAGGCGTGGCACGCCTGGACGAGATCTTTCCAGCTCATCCCCTCCACGACATCGACATGGAAGACGAGCGTGTTAAGAAGTGGTCCAACCACGTTCTCCGCACCGCTGAAGTCGATAGCGCGCCCAGAGATGACATTCCCAAACGATGGCGCCGCTGAAGCTGGAAACTGAGTACGGAATGCCGATATCCAGGCAGCTTGCAAGATAGCCTGGTAAGTCACGCCCAGAGACTGGCGGAGAGCCTCCAAGTGCCCCAGATCGGGAACACGTCTCGTGACACTCACATCCCCCTTCTGAGCATCCTCAAGCAGCGGCAACGGATTAAACTCCGCCGTCTCCAACACCCCCTTCCAGAACGCCTCCGCCCCCTCCACGGCAGCAAGCGGTCCATGCGGTAGCGCCGACATGAACGAAGGTCCATAATCCACCCCCTCAACCCCCTTATACTCCTCCTCCACCTTCCTCAGCAAAATCGGGAGACTAGCCCCATCATAAAGCCCATGGAATATCTCAAGCTTCATCACCTTCTTCCCCCCTTCCTCACTGACAGCAACCTTCCATGGCCTCGCCAGCGCCTCCCCCTTCTCCATACTCGCGAAATACGCATCAACACCCCAAGGAACCTCACGCTCCTTCAAAACAGCCTGCGCGCATCCGTCGGGGGTGAAGACGAATCCCATCCTCAGGACCTCCAGCCTGCTCACAACCCTCCCCCACGCCGCGCGAAGCTTCTCCACATCCACCCCCTCCGCAAGCTCAAAGGCGAAGTTCATGAAATACAGCGCCCCCTCACTATCAAGGAACCTGTAAATCATCCCCGCCTGCGCCGCCGTACAAGGCGCTAGCGCTTCAACCTCCTGAGCATCAACACCCAACTCGTCCGCAGCACCAAGGAGATTCCGGTGCGCGAATGCAGTAATCTTTTGTTGTGCCGCAACAACCTCCCCTCCACCTCCCTCACTCCCAGCAGCANCCCCAAACCCAGCCTTCTGCAGCCTTTGAGCCAGTCCAATAACAGAGATGGAATCAAAACCCAACTCAAAGATATTAGTCCCGCTCCCCAGCTCCTCCACGGGGACATCCATACACTCCGCCAGCACGCGCAGCACCTCCGTCTCAGCGCGCGTCCACTGTCTACCTTCTTGCCCGGCAGTGCTGAGACGCTGCAGCTCCTCGATGGAAAGCTCATCGTACATCCTCGCCAGCGCCTTGCCATCCGCCTTATTATTCGCCGAGAGCGGGAGGGCCTTTAGCGGTACAAAGTGCGTCGGGACCATATAACCCGGCAGACGACTCGTGCAGGCATCGCGCATCGCTCCGATCAACCCCAGCGGCTCTTCAATCTCAGGCGTGGGGACGAAGAACGCAACAAGCTGCTCCTTAAGCTGCGCACTATGCCTTAGCACCTGCGTAACCACCTCCTCTAGCCCCTCCACCCCGCGCTTAATCACCTCCGTAATCTCCGTCAACTCCAGCCTCTGCCCCCTCAACTTAACCTGATCATCCGCGCGCCCGAGGAAGAGGAAACTCCCATCATGGCAAATCCTCACCAGGTCGCCCGTCCTATAAACCCTCTCTCCCAGGGCCTCCAAGTACGGGAACCGCTCCGCCGTAAGCTCATCGCGGTTCAAATACCCCTTACCAACCAACTTGCCACTAACACAGAGCTCCCCCACCGCCCCGCGCAACACCGGCTCGCTCGTCCCGGGTTTAAGCACAAAAGACCCGACATTGAGGAACTGCGGTCCGATATTCGCAGGCTTCCCGTTCTGCGGCACGCGCGGGTACATCGTCACCCCGATCGTCGCCTCCGTCGGTCCGTACCCGTTGTAGATACACGCATGCTCCCCCCACACATCCAGGATATCCTGTCTGAGCTGCTCGCCCCCCGTGATGAACACCCCGCCACACAAAGCAGGCACCTCATCCGGGTGCAGCAGCCTCGCGAGACTGGGCGTGAGATCCAAGTGCGTGATGCCTAGGGCGCGGATGGCGCCGGGAATATCCTCAAAGATCAGATCCCGCGGCGCGGACGCGACGCAGATCCCCACGCTCCAGCTCCAGAACTGCTCCAGCACTGAGACGTCGAAGTGGAAGCTCGCGAACTGGAGCCACTTTGACTCTGGGGTCCAGTGGCCGCCGAAGAGGTGCTGGAACGCGAACATGGCTTGCACGGCGTTTTCGTGGGTGAGTTCGCACCCCTTGGGCGTCCCCGTCGTGCCGGAGGTGTAGAGGCAGTATGACGAATCCTGCGGATCGATCGGGCGAGCCAGGACGGGTGCATCGGTGCTGCACCCCTGAAGAAGCCCCGTGCTGCCCAAATCAACGACCTGGATCTCGCTTCCCTCAAAGATCGCCTTCAAGCTCTCCGCAGGCTTCCCGGCACTCAACACCACCGTCGCCCCCGAGTCCTCAATAATGAACTTCACCCGGTCAGCAGGCGCCCCAGGGTCAAGCGCCACATACGCGCTCCCCGCCTTCATGACACCCACGATCGAGAACGAAGCCTCGGGGCACTTGTCGAAGCAAATCGTAATCAGCTGGCCCTGCACAGCGCCGAGGTTCTGCACGAGGTGCGCGATGCGATTCGCCTCCGCGTCCAGCTGGGCGTACGTCCAGGCCGCTGTGTTGGCGCCGGCTTCGAGGGTAGTTGTGAATTCGAGCGCTACCTTTGAGGGTGTCAGGCGAGCCTGCCTCTCGACGAAGCCGTGGAGTAGCATATCCTTCTCATCGGAGTCAGATAGCGTCGGACACTCTGGCGGCGTGACAGAAAGGATCTTCTCATCGCCTCGCCCGACGATGCTATCCGACCCCGTTGTCAACATATCGACCAACAGCGCATCAAACTGCCTCAACATTATCTCCGCCTGCTCGCTGGGCACAACACCTTCCTTAACCGTAAGCTGCAGCACCATCTCCCCACCCTCCGGCAACATCTCAATCGAGGCCGCGAAATCGGCTTCTGCATTCTCTTCCACAATCTTCCACACCTCCTCCCCACTTACCTCCCCATCGTCATCAGTCGGGGACTTCTGATAAGCAAAAAGTGTATCAAACAACCCCCCCTGATTTCCCGTCCAGCGCTGCACATCAGCCAGGGGAGTGAACTGCCACTCCCCAACCTTAGCAATGCCACTCATCACCTTCTCCAACAATTTCGCATTCCCCTCACCCTCACCAACCTCATAACAAACGGGCACCGTAACAATAGTAGGGAACGGCACCTTCCCCGCCTCCTCACCACCAGCTACACCGCGCCCACTAAGCGTAACTCCAAACGTCACACTCCCCTCTCCCACATACGCAGCCAACAACCTCGCCCAAGCCGCCCGTCCCACTGCCTGCACAGAGACACCACCCTCCCGACACTTCTCCTCAATCTCCTTGAGGGTCAACTTCGACGTCGCCGTGCGCGCAATACTCCTCGTACTCGCCACCCTCAGCGGCGTAAGATCCGGGAACCGGTGCACAGCGAAGTCCTGCTCCATCCAGAAGGCCTTCCTCCTCTCCTCATCAGCAGGCTCATTCGAGGTCAGGATAGCGCTAAGAAGCGGCAAGAAAGACGGATAACTTGGTATAGTGCCGTGAGAGTACGCAGCCTGCACATCTCCAAAGATCTGATGCAAAGACTGCGCATCATAAAGCGCATGCTGCGCCGTGAACTTGACATGCACATCACCTTCCTTCTTGATAACCTCCAACCACCACGGCCTTCCCGCAAGCCCCCCC
>LMYD01000009.1:0-17540 GCA_001630595.1 Pseudogymnoascus sp. BL308
GATTAATTAGGAGATTCATGATAAGGAGCTATTTGTAATCATAAAGGCCTTTGTAAAATGAAGACCTAAATTAGCCTTAGTAACCTAGTAGGTAGACGTTTATATGAACTACTACTTACTTAAATACTTTATGTTAACGAAGGTTCTTACTGCAAAACAAGTGTAGTAGATGGAACTCTTATCTAACTTTAATTTCCACATTACGTATACTATAGAGAAGAATAACTAGAAGGTGAATATCCTAAGCTAGAGAGACTAGGACCTTGTACTACAACAAAAAATTAAGTTAGATAGTCGTGTAAGGGTATTACTTAACCTAGCCTACCTACACTCTCATATTAGTACTAAGTTAGCTAACAACTATATGGCGTCTATTAATGCTATAGACACACTAATGGTAGTAATGCCCTTTGACCTAATCGAAGTGCTATGCACTAATAATAGGAGTTCGTTTACTAATACTCGTAATAGGCAACCCTTACCTAACGGTTATACCTTAACTAATTAACTTCTCCTATACTAGGATTAATTATGTGTGAACCGTTACACGAAGTTATACATAAAACTCATTTAAGAGGCACATGACTAAGTGTCAACCATGCATTTAAGTAGTAGAAAGACCTATTAATTACTTGCCCTAAAGTATCATTAGACTAGCATAGAAGCAGACTACTTATAGTATGTGCATAACTACGTGACATGCTACCTTATACACACTAATGTTATGAAGTAGCAAGGCTTCCTACACCCCCTACTAGTACCTAATTACCTTATGCAACACCTTACGATGAACTTTAAGGAGTTCCTAGTTAATAAGCATAGGTATAACAGCATCTTAGTGTTTATGGACTACCTTAGTAAGACCTCTATGACCATATTATGTCATAAGACTACGGACGCATAGTAAATGGTGTAACTGTTCATTAAATGAATCTACTAATTTAGGCATACCCTAGTGTTAATTATTAGTGACTGTGAACCCTAATTCGTGTCATCCTTCTAGCACGAGTTCTACTAGATCATTAGCGTTAAGATTAAGCTATCTACAGCTTACTACAAGTAGACTAATGGCTAGACGGAGATCATGAACCGTTATATTAATTAGAGACTACGTCCGTTTGTATCCTACTACTAGAACAATTAGAGCAAGCTAATCCCTATCATAGACTAGGTCTAGATGACACTCCCTTACACCTTAATTAGTATGACACCCTACTAACTTAAGTACGGAACGGATCCCCATACGAGTTAGAATTAGAATGCCCTAAAGGGGAATACTCCCTAGGAAACCCTTAACTAGGGAGAAGCTAGAGTAGTAGTGAACTAAATGCATGCTACCTAGACCCTAGCTAAGGGTAATATGGCGAAAACCTAAGAAGATATGTCTAAGTACGTCAACTAGTGCTAACGAGCTGTTAATTAGAGCGTAGGGAACAAGGTTTACCTCTTGGCAAAGAATCTTAAGAACACTCACCTAAGCTATAAGTTAGGACGGTAGTAGTCTAGACTATATATGGTGTTAGAACTAGTTAGTTATGCATTTTAATTACAACTGCCTATAGGTTCTTACATACATAATGTATTCTCACTAGACGTACTCATTAAGGCACTAACTAACCCCCTACCTAGTTAGGCACTACTAGAGCCTAGTAGCAAAGTCATTAATGGCGTAGAGAAATGACAAGTTAATAAGATCCTTGCCATAAGACTTTGCTGCTATTAACTATAGTACTAGGTGAGCTAGGTAGGATTTAACCTAGACCTAGAGTAGTATCCTACAGCAAATTTCAAGAACTCTCCTCTTAAGCTCTAAGAGTTTCACGCGGAATATCTAAACCTACTAGGGCTACTAAAGGACCTACCTAGATGAATTATAGCATAAGAGATAGGCGAGCTAAGCTATAATCATAAGAGGAACAAAGAAGTAAGAAAAACAGCGTCGTTACTACCTACGACACTAAACTAAGCACCCTCTAAGCTAGAGTACACTTAGAGCTATAGTCCTTGTAGAGGCTACCCTTCTTAAACGTCTCACTAGCATTATAACAAGCAGCTACTACCATAAGAGACGAAGGGTTAAAGCAACCTCACGTGAAAGACTACCCCTAAGTTCCCTCTAGCATAAGGCCTAATTACCCTAAGGGCATAGCGAAACTACCTGCTGTCTCCTCCTCATCCTTCCCCTTATCCTTCCCTACTCTCTTCCTCTTTACCCCATAGGGCCTAGCAACTATAGCCACTACTAATTTCACCCCCTCCTTTATGACCTTCTCTACGCCCTCTAGCAAGGAGGACGTAGAGGAGTCCTGTCTCTATGACTAACCCCGTCTACTTAGTCTATAACAGTCAACCTTACCTATAGCAATGCATAGGTGTAACGGTGGACTAGGAATTAAGAGGTGGTTTAATTAAAGATCTAAAGCTACAGAAGAAAGAAGAAGAGAGGTGGGTGAAGCCTAGATGTCTAGCTTATGACTACAGCCCTAAAACGGGTGAGGTTTAAGGCTGTTACCCCTTTACGGGTAGTCTAGAGGACCCGTAAGGGTCCGTGAGGACTGTAATCACGTGGCATCAAGTGCATGCCTGTGACATTACCCCCCCCTTTTAAGTAGAGCTCGTCCGCGAGCTCTTAGGGAAGCTTATCCTCATCTTTGTAGTACTTAGGCTCATCCGTACTGTTCTCCTAGCTCTATAGCTAGTCTACAAGGTATCTAGGTGGGCCTAGCACATCCGTATTAGCATCGTGAAAGTCCTTTAACTTATGCAGGCAGCTGGTAAAGTCTAAAGCGTAATACTAAGCTAGATCTAGGTCGCAATTTGCCCATTTAACCTAGTATTGCAGTTTTCTGTAATGGTCCCGTGAGGCTAGGATCTCATCCACGTCCTACTCTTCCTGTCCGTTAACCATAATAGGTAGGCCTAGCTCCTAGATCTAGGCTAGTAACGGGTCGTTAGTAGCTTTACGGAGCTTGTTAGCAGAGATGACAGGGTGTATCTTAATGGTAGGTGGCAAATCTAACTAGTAGGCATGTCCAACCTATTCTAGAATCGTATACGGGCCAGCCATTTAATGGTCTAACTTATGGCTAGGCCAATCCTTATTCTAGGTCTTAGTAGAGACATAGTGTCACGGGCATGCACTTAATGCCACGTGATTACAGTCCTCACGGACCCTAACGGGTCCTCTAGACTACCCGTAAAGGGGTAACGGCCTTAAACCTTACCCGTTTTAGGTCCGTAGTTATAAGCTAGACCTCTAGGCTTCGCCTACTTCTCTTCTTCTTTCTTCTATAGCTTTAGATCTTTAATTAAACTACCTCTTGATTCCTAGTCCACCGTTACACCTGTGCATCGCTATAGGTAAGGTTGACCGTTACGGACTAAGTAGACGGGGTTTGTTACATTATCTAAAGCTCTCCCTCATTTCACCACTACTCCTAAGAAGGAATAGAATATCTACCCATTAAGAGAATACGGATCGTACGGATCGCATAGAACCATCTAACCATCTGCAGCAATTGTTCGTTATAGTCTATATAGACCACCTATAACGTCCGTAACGCCTTACATGGCACTAAACACCTAGAACTAAGTCTAAGAACTAGAACTAGACGTCTAGGACGCCTCTATAGAAACAGAAACCCTTTAATCGATTGAAGTCATGTTAGCTACCTAGCTTACGGATGCCTAGCAGCTCGCTACAGCCCGCAAACAAGTCTGCTAACTATAGGAACAGTTACACTAGGCCGCTACTGCTTCGTAGAGAAGCACACCCTAATTAGAAGTATTAGGCCATACTTCTACAGTTAAGCTTAAAGATCTAGATCCCCTTATAGATGGAGTACTACCATCCTTTAATAACTAGTGCATCTAAATCGAAGATAAGTTCCTAATTAACGCCTGTATGTTCGACTTAGACTAAGTAAAGATGGCTTACATCTTCAACTAGACTACTAACGTAGCTTAGAAGCACCTAGCGCCCCGTTACCGTAAGGGCCTAGATCCATTTACAACTACTATAAGTATGATTAACTACCTCGCAGAGATTCTTTAGAACCCTTTTGAATTATAGGACGCCCGTATTAACTTCCGCAAGCTTATTATGAAGGAAGACGAAACCTTTGCTAAATTTTACACCCATTTCCTACACCTTACGGGCATAGGAAACATTCCTACGGACGACCTATAGCCAGACCTATATGATAAGCTTACTCTAGCCCTATAACAGTTAGTATTGCCATTTTTAGATATGCTCCTTACAAGCAAGGCTCTCGCTCATAAGTGCTTGCTTGTCGACAAGAATTTACGGAGGTTCTAACAACGCTAAAGCTAGTTATAGACCGCTAAACTCATAACTAGATCCGTAGCTGCCCTAATAGGCACGCGAACACCCGTTATAACGTCTACAGCTCCTTTTGTAGCCCGTACAAACCTAGCCCTAAAGCTATACGGACCGTCACGAGAGCCTACACCTGCCCGTAAAGATCTAGGAGAGACCTGCTACTGCTGTAGTTAAGCAGGCCACTTTGCAAAGGATTGCTCTAAGGCTCCTACCTTTATACATGTACCACGGGCAGACATCAAAGAGCTTGTAGAGGAGCCTACTACTCTAGTTTTAGAATTAGAAAACGACTAAGCCTAGAGAAAGTCTCCTCTCTAGGCTTGCTCTATTAGGACCCTAGCTAATTAGCCATTGATCTTAGTTAGCTACTTAGAGGAAAACAGTTTACAGTCTCTTATAACTTAGTTTTCAATAGATACGGATTTAAAACCTCTGCCTTAGCTAACACTAGAGCAAACGGATACGTGCTTATTAGTACAAAATACGCCTAGCGGCTAGCCTACTTCTTCCCTCTACTAATTTACACCCTACCTACTCCTATTGTAGTCTACGGATTTAACGGACAGAGCCACTAAGCTGCAAACCAATACATAGTCCTACACCTTTACATTAACGGCCGTAAATAATACAACGTCCCTATGGTGTTGTTAGACACTAGCTACTAGGACCTTATACTTAGCTGCCGTTAGTTTAACTAGCTTAACGTACAGCTAAACCCCCGCCTAGGAAAGTTGATATGGCTAGCAGATACCCCTAAGTCTCTAGACCTAGTTAAGCTACGCCTACTCAACCTAAAGGTCCTTTGATTACAGTCTGCTAATCCAAACCATTAAGTAGATGTAGACTGCTAGGACTAGGCTTTCGACGACCAACCTATTAATTAGGGACAGGAAGACCTACTACTATCTATAAGCATCGTTAACAGGCTACAAATCTTAAAGCAAGGACCTAAATAGGCTCTACGCACCTATAGTAGCGAGTACTAGGACCGTTAGAATAGCTTACGGGCAATGAACTAAGCCCTTATAGGCATTAAGCCCTAATAGCCACCCGTAAGACGCCTAAAGTAGTCTATAAACCTCACCTTACCACCTATAGACATTACTATAATTAGCGTTATAGGCTATTGACGGAACCTACAGGACGACTAAGCTATTGCATTTAGCACATCGTTATACGAGATTAACCACCTAATTAAGAAGTAGCTCGTAGACTAAGAAGACGACTAGCAAGTACAAGAACGGCTCCTAGAGGCTTACAGAGACCTCGCTAATGTGTTCTCGAAGGTAGCTTCGGATACCCTACCTCCCTAGTAGCCGTACGACCATAAGATCTAGCTTACGGACAGTACTACGGATGCATTGTCTTTTAGCCCCCTCCGCCACTAGTCTATGGAGGAGCTACGGGCTATAAAACAATACCTAATTAAGAACCTACACAAGGGCTTCATTAAAGCTAGTAAGGCACCGTTTGCAGCACTAATCCTCTTCATTAAGAAGCCTAACGGATCGTTATGGTTCTATATTAACTTCCGTAAGCTTAACGAATTAACCTAGAAAGACTAATACCCGTTACCCCTAATTAAGGAGACCTTAGCCTAGCTTTAACAGGCCCATGTCTTTACAAAGCTAGACATCTGCTAGGCGTTCTACTACATCTGCATTAACCTAGAATTAGAGGAATTAACGACGTTCTAGACCTGTTACGGGTCATACAAGTGTAAGGTCATGCCCTTTGGCCTTACTAATGGGCCTATAACGTACTAACGGTTCATGAACGACGTTCTATTCGATTACTTAGACGATTTCTATACGGCTTACTTAGACGATATTCTCATATACTTAGAGAACGAGCTTGACTACTAGGAGCACGTCCGTAAAGTGCTCTTACGGCTCCACGAAGTAGGCCTATAGGCTAATATTAAGAAATTAGAGTTTAGCGTTACCCGTACGAAGTACCTAGGCTTCTACGTAAGTATAGACGGAATTGTAGTTGACCTAGAGAAGACTAAAACCATCCGTAACTAGGAAAGGCCTACTACGGTCTGTGGCGTGCAGTCATTCCTAGGGTTCTATAACTTCTATCAGAAGTTCATCCTTAATTATAGACGGATCGCCCGCCTGTTAACAGCCCTTACCTATAAGGAGAACCCCTTTACTTAGACTCTCGACTACTAGCAAGCATTTAAAGAGCTCAAGGCCCATTTAATAGACGCCCTGCTACTTGTACATTTTAACCTAGACTACGAGTTAATGGTAGAAACGGACGCTTTAGATGGGGTATTAGGGGGTATACTCTTATAGCTCTAACCTAGCGGAGAGTGGCACCCCGTAGCCTATTATTCAAAGACGATGATTCTAGCTAAGATCAACTACCTAATCCACGACAAGGAAATGCTTGCCATTATTTAGGCGTTAGAGGCATAGAGGCTAGAGTTAGAGGGCTCTACGGCCCGTATACGGGTCGTATCTAACCATAAGGCTCTAGAGTATTTCATGACGACTAAGGCCCTATTAGGTAGGTAGGCACGTTAGGCTAAGACACTCTCACGGTTCAACTTCATGCTTACCTATAAGCCTAGCAGCTAGAATTAGGCAGACCCGCTTACCTGTAGAGATTAGGAAATGGACAGCTAAATGGCCATGAAGATTTCAACCTGTACGTAGACCCTCTTACGACCCGAAAATCTAGATCCGCGAATCGTTACGGACCTAGACCTAGACCCCTTACACATAGGGGTAGAGGTGGCAGCCGTAAACAAATCTAATGGGACCCATGACTTAATCGACGACCTACTATAAGCCAATCGTATAAGCCTAGACCTAGAGACGCTCTAGCAAGGAACGACGGACTAGGAATTAAGCTAGACGGTCCGTAACGGGTTGCTACTATTTGACAATCAGCTTATAGTACCTAACGACGATGAGTTAAAGGTACGCCTACTAAGTGAGGCCTACAATCAAGTCTCTACGGCCTACCTAGGACAAGGCAAGACGTTATGGCTTATCTAGGAACGTTACTACTAGCCACACCTCTATATAGATGTCTAACGGTTCGTCTGTAACTACCAAACCTACTAACGCTCGTATGCTCCTAGGGACTATACGCCTAGTCTACTGCATCCGCTGCTAATCCTAGATCACCCCTAGCAACACATATCCGTAGATTTTAAGGAGTTCCCTCCTAATAAATCGGGACAGGATATGATAGTTGTATTCATCTGCTAGTTAAGCAAACAATCTATTTCTATACCTTGCCATAAGAATATAGATGCTCTATAGACGACACGGATTTATCTAGACCGTGTGTAGAGGTATTACGGACTAGTAGACATAATTGTATTAGATCGCAGACCGCAATTCGTCTCGGAGTTCTAGAAGGAATTTAATAGGATCCTTGGAACTAAGATTAAGCTCTCTACGGCCGCCTACCCCTAGACTAACGGACAGACTAAAAACATGAATTAATGGATTAACTAACGGCTCTACCCGTACGTAAACTACTACTAGGATAACTAGTCGGAACTAATGCTAATAATGGACTATGCGTAGGCTACACTACCACAGGATTCTACGACTCTACCCCCTATTCAAATAGAGTTAGGATACGTCCCACGGACGAGCTTTAATTAGAAACGGCCCGTTATAGACGAACCCCTATTAGTCCGTAAGCAGCTCTTGTAAGCAGAAGCCGTCTAGTTCTTAGAACGGATGCATTAGGCATAGGAGACGGCCTACTCTAGTATCTTACGGGCCTAAGAACGACAGCAGAAGCAAGCTAACAAGCACTAGAGACCCGTAGACTTCTAAGTTAGCGACAAGGTCTACGTCTCTACTAAGACTTAGAATAAGGATCGGCCTAGCCATAAGTTAGACCATTAAATGGCTAGCTCATATACGATTCTTGAATAGGTTAGACATGCCTACTAGCTATAGCTGCTAACTGCAATTAAGATACACCCCGTCATCTTAGCCAACAAGCTCCGTAAAGCTACTAACGACCCGTTCCTAGCCTAGATCTAGGAGCTAGGCCTACCTATCGTGGTTAACGGATAGGAAGAGTAGGATGTAGACGAGATACTAGCCTCCTAGGGCCATTATGAGAAACTGTAATACTAGGTAAAATGGGCAAATAGCGACCTAGATCTAGCTTAGTATTATGCTTTGGACTTTATCGGCTGCCCCTACAAGTTAAAGCAGTTCCATGACACTAATACAGACGTTCTAGGGCCACCACGATACCTTACGGATTAGCTACTTAGTTGGGAAAACGGTATAGAGGAGCTAGAGTACTACTAAGATGAGGATAAGCTTCCGTAAGAGCTCGCGGACGAGCTCTACTTAAAGGGGGGGGGTAATGTCACGGGCATGCACTTGATGCCACGTGATTACAGTCCTCACGGACCCTAACGGGTCCTCTAGACTACCCGTAAAGGGGTAACGGCCTTAAACCTTACCCGTTTTAGGTCCGTAGTTATAAGCTAGACCTCTAGGCTTCGCCTACTTCTCTTCTTCTTTCTTCTGTAGCTTTAGATCTTTAATTAAACCACCTCTTGATTCCTAGTTCACCGTTACACCTATGCATTGCTATAGGTAAGGTCGACCGTTATAGACTAAGTAGACGGGGTTTGTTACACATAGACCTTGTTGCTAACTTAGAAGTCTACGGGTCTCTAGTGCTTGTTAGCTTGCTTCTACTATCGTTCTTAGGCCCGTAAAATGCTAGAGTAAGCCGTTTCCTATGCTTAATGCATCCGTTTTAAGAACTAGACAGCGTCTACTTGCAAGAGCTGCTTACGGACTAATAGGGGTTTGTCTGTAATAGGCTGTTTCTAATCGAAGCTTGTCTATGAGACGTATCCTAATTCTATTTAAATAGGAGGCAGGGTCGTAGAATCCTGTGGGAGTGTAGCTTACGCATAATCCATCATTAGCATGAGTTCCGACTAGTTATCCTAGTAGTAGTTTACGTATAGGCAGAGCCGTTAGTTAATCCATTAGTTCATATTCTCCGTCTACCCATTAGTCTACGGGTGGCTAGCTGTAGAGAGCTTAATCTTAGTCCCTAGAATCTAGTTGAACTCTTTCTAGAATTCCAAGACGAATTGTGGGCCCTAATTAGATACGATGGTGTCTACTAGTCTATAATACTGCCATACCTAGTCTAGATAGATCTTTGCCGTCTATAGAGCGTCCGTATCTTTACGGTAGGGTATAGAAATAGACCGTTTACTTAACTAGTAGATGAATACAACTATCATATCCTGTCCTAATTTATTAGGAGGGAACTCCTTAAAATCTACGGATATGTGCTGCCATGGGCGATCTAGGATTAGTAGCGGGTGTAATAGACTAGGCGTACGGTCCCTAGGAGCATGCGAGCGTTAGCAGGTTTGGTAGTTACGGACGAACCATTAGATGTCCGTATAGAGGTATGGCTAGTAGTAGCGTTCTTAGATAAGCCGTAACGTTTTGCCTTGTCCTAGGTGGGCTGTAGAGACCTAATTATGAGCCTCACTTAGTAGACGGACTCTTAGCACGTCGTCCTTAGGTACTACGAGCTGATTGTCGAATAGTAGTAGTCCGTTATAGACCGTCTAACTTAATTCCTAGTCCATAGCTCTTTGCTAGAGCGTCTCTAGGTCTAGGCTCGTACGATTAGCCTATAGCAGGTCGTCGATTAAGTCATAGGTCCCATTAGATCTGTTTACAGCTACTACCTCTACCCCTATGTGTAAGGGGTCTAGGTCTAGGTCCATAACGATTCGTGGATCTAGATTTTTAGGCCGTAAAAGTGTCTGCGTATGGGTTGAAATCTTCATGGCCATTTGGCTGTTCATTTCCTAGTCTCTACGGGTGAGCAGGTCTGCCTAATTCTAGCTACTAGGCTTATAGGTAAGCATGAAGTTGAACTACAAGAGCGTTTTAGCCTAACGTGCCTGTCTACTAGATAGGGCCTTCGTCGTCATGAAGTATTCTAAGGCTTTATGGTCTAAGACGACCCGTATACGGGTCACTAAGCCTTCTAACTCTAGCCTCCATGCCTCTAACGCCTAGATAATAGCAAGCATTTCCTTGTTATGGATTAGGTAGTTGATCTTAGCTAGGATCATCGTCTTAGAATAGTAGGCCATAGGGTGCCACTCCTCACTAGGCTATAGCTGTAGGAGTACGCCACCTAATACCCCGTCTAAAGCGTCCGTTTCTACCATTAACTCGTAGTCTAGATTAAAATGTGCAAGTAGTAGGGCATCTATTAAACGGGCCTTAAGCTCTACGAATGCCTACTAGCAGTCGACAGTCTAAGTAAAGGGGTTCTCCTTATAAGTAAGGGCCGTTAACGGGCGAGTAATCCGTCCGTAATTTAAGATGAACTTCTAGTAGAAGTTACAGAAACTAAGGAATGACTACACGCCACGGACTGTAGTAGGCCTTTCCTAATTACGGATGGTTTCAGTCTTCTCTAGGTCTACTACAATCCCATCCGTACTAACGTAGAAGCCTAGATACTTCGTATGAGTGACGCTAAACTTAGACTTCTTAATATTAGCCTGTAGGCCTGCTTCGCGGAGCCTTAAGAGGACTTTACGGACGTGCTCTTAGTAGTCGAGCTCGTTCTCTAAGTATATGAGAATATCGTCTAAGTAGGCTGTACAGAAATCGTCTAAGTAATCGAATAAAACGTCATTCATAAATCGTTAGTATGTTACAGGCCCATTAGTAAGTCTAAAGGGCATGACCTTACACTTATACGACCTGTAACGGGTCTAGAAAGTAGTTAATTCCTTGGATTCTAGGTCGATGTAGATGTAGTAGAACGCCTAGCGGATGTCTAGCTTTGTAAAGACACGGGCCTGTTAAAGCTAGGCTAAGGTCTCCTTAATTAAGGGTAGTAGATACTAGTCCTTACGGGTTAAGTCGTTAAGTTTACGGAAGTTGATATAGAACCGTAACGACCCATTAGGCTTCTTAATGAAGAGGATTAGTGCTGCAAACGGTGCCTTACTAGCTTTAATGAAGCCCTTGTGTAGGTTCTTAATTAGGTATTGTTTTATAGCCCGTAGCTCCTCCGTAGACTAGTGGCGGAGGGGGCTAAAAGACAATGCATCCGTAGTACTGTCCATAAGCTAGATCTTATGGTCATACGGCTGCTAGGGAGGTAGGGTATCCGAAGCTGCCTTCGAGAACACATTAGCGAGGTCTCTATAAGCCTCTAGGAGCCGTTCCTGTACTTGCTAGTCGTCTTCTTAGTCTACGAGCTACTTCTTAATTAGGTGGTTAATCTCATATAACGATGTGCTAAATGCAATAGCTTAGTCGTCCTGTAGGTTCCGTCGATAGCCTACAACGCTAATTGTAGTAATGTCTACAGGTGACAAGTTGAGGTTTATAGACTGCTTTAGGCGTCTTACGGGTAGCTGTTAGGGCTTAACGCCTATAAGTGCTTAGTTCATCGCCCGTAAGCTGTTCTAACGGTCCTAGTACTCGCTACCATAGGTGCGTAGTGCTAGCTTAGGCCTGCGCTTTAAGATTTATGGCCTGTTAACGATGCTTATAGATAGTAGCAGGCCTACCTGTCCCTGATTTACGGGCGGATTAATAGGCTAGCTGTCGAAAGCCTAGTCCTAGTAGTCTGCATCTGCTTAATGGTTTAGATTAGCGGACCGTAATCGAAGGATCTTTAGGTCTAGTAGGCGTAGTTTAACTAGGTCTAGAGACCTAGGGGTATCTGCTAGCCATATTAACTTCCCTAGGCAGGAGCTTAGCTGTACGTTAAGCTAGTCGAACCATCTACGACTAAGTATAAGGTCCTAGTAGCTAGTATCTAGTAATACCATAGGGACGTTGTACTGTTTACGGCCGTTAATGTGGAGGTGTAGGACCACGTATTAGTTTGCGGCTTAGTAGCTCTATCCGTCAAAACCACGTACGGTAATAGGGGTAGGTAAGGTGTAGATTAGTAGGGGAAAGAAGCAGGCTAGCCGCTAGGCGTATTTCGTACTAATAAGCACATATCCGTTTACTCTAGTGTTAGCTAGAGTAGAGGTTTTAAATCTGTATCCATTGAAAACTAAGTTATAAGAGACTGTAAACGATTTCCCTCTAAGTAGCTAACTGAGATTAATGGCTAATTAGCCAAGGTCTTAATAGAGTGAGCCTAGAGAGGAGACTTTCTCTAGGCTTAGTCGTTTTCTAATTCTAAAACTAGAGTGGTAGGCTCATCTACGAGCTCTTTAATGTCTGCCTATGGCATAAAGACAGAGGCTAGAGCCTTAGAACACTCCTTTGTAAAGTGGCCTACTTGACTGTAGTAGTAGCAGGTCTCTCCTAGATCCTTACGGGTAGGTGTAGGCTCTCGTGACGGTCCGTATAGCTTTAGGGCTAGGTTTAGCAGGCTTATACGGACTGCAAAAGGGGCTGTAGAGGTTGTTATAGGTAGCTGCGTACTAATAGGGGTTGTTGCGGATCTCGTTATAAGTTTAGTAGTCTATAACTAGTTTCTGCGTTACTAGAGCCTCCGTAAATTCTTGTCGACAAGCAAGCACTTGTAGGCGAGAGCCTTGCTTGTAAGGAGCGTATCTAAAAATGACAATACTAACTATTATAGGGCTAGAGTAAGCTTATTATATAGGTCTAGCTGTAGGTCGTCCGTAGGAATGTTTCCTATGCCTATAAGATGCAAAAAACGTGTGTAGAACTCTACGAATGTGTCGTCGTCCTTCATGGTAAGCTTACGGAAGTTAATACGGGCGTCCTATGATTTAAACGGGTTCTAAAGAATCTCTACGAGGTAGTCGATCATACCTATAGTAGTTGTAAATGGGTCTAGGCCCTTATGGTAACGGGGCGCTAGGTGCTTCTAAGCTACGTCAGCCGTCTAGTTAAAGATGTAAGTCATCTTTACTTAGTCTAAGTCGAACATACAGGCGTTAATTAGGAACTTATCTTTGATTTAGATGCGCTAGTTATTAAAGGATGGTAGTACTCCATTCGTAAGGGGATCTAGATCTTTAAGCTTAACTGTAGAAGTATGGCCTAATACTTCTAATTAGGGTATGCTTCTCTACAAAGCAGTAGCGGCCTAGTGTAACTGTTCTTGTAGTTAGCAGACCTGTTCGTAGGCTACAGCGAGCTACTAGGCATCTATAAGCTAGGTAGCTAACATGACTTTAATCGATTAAAGGGTTTCTGTTTCTATAGAGGCGTCCTAGACGTCTAGTTCTAGTTCTTAGACTTGGTTCTAGGTGTTTAGTGCCATGTAAGGCGTTATGGATGTTATAGGTAGTCTATACGGACTATAACGAACAATTGCTACGGATGGTTGAATGGTTCTATGCAATTCATATGATCCGTATTCTCTTAATGGGTAGATATTCTATTCCTTCTTAGGAGCAGTAGTGAAATGGGGGAGAGCTTTAGATAATGTGACTAACCCCGTCTACTTAGTCTATAACGGTCGACCTTACTTATAGTAATGCATAGGTGTAACGGTGGACTAAGAATCAAGAGGTGGTTTAATTAAAGATCTAAAGCTACGGAAGAAAGAAGAAGAGAGGTAGGCGAAGCCTAGATGTCTAGCTTATGACTACAGCCCTAAAACGGGTGAGGTTTAAGGCTGTTACCCCTTTACGGGTAGTCTAGAGGACCTATAAGGGTCCGTGAGGACTGTAATCACGTGGCATCAAGTGCATGCCTGTGACAGTCTCTCGTAAAGTAGCGCCATATCCTTCTTCATAGCTAGGATAGCCTAGTAGACGCGCTACACTACATTAGCTCTAGAATAGGGGAAGAACGTAATGGGAATACTTACATAAAGACTGTCCTTAATAGAGAGGCAGAGGGTAACGCCCTCTAAGTAGGCTAAAGCCTTAGCTAGAGTCTAAAACTTTAGCATAGTAGTACTAGTGATGTTAGTGATGCAAGCTACCTCTTTAGTAGTAGAGATAACGTTAGTAGGGATAAGGGAGGACGTAGACTTAGCGTTAACAATGGCCTAGTATTCTAGGCCTAGGAACTAAGCTAGCTATCTCTAGAAGTTAGCTATAGAAACTAAAACAACTAGGACGTAAGCCGTCTAGAAACTCACTAGAATACACTAGCCCTTCTACAACACGTAGTAGCTACACTTCAAGCTCTTAGAGCTCTACACGTAGTCGTAAGTAGGTTTTCTTACCTCTAGAGACGCCTTGTAGCATAAGTAGCACATGCACAAGGCGTAGTATGCCTTAGGGAGAGTAGTAGGAGGGATAGGAATTAGCATTGTCATGGAATTATACTACAAAACCGTTAGCTAAGCCTAAAAAAGTATTACTTACGTAATGGTATGCCGTCGTTACCTACTCGTTCGTTTAGTTTAATTGTTTCTATTAATTAGTTAGTAAACATATAATACATAAACGAGAGGGGGCACTTACTAGTCTTAGGGGAAGGGGGTTCTTAATCGTTATTATGAAGAAAATATCATTAGAACCTTAGACGAAATATTAGCTTGTTATGGCAACTACTTACAACAATGAATCTCTAAGATAGATTAGCGTGCGCATAGTAACTAAGAAATCTATAACGCCTAACTACACGCCTACATACCTTCTAGCATGAATTTAGACCCCTTAAATATTCTTTGTTGTTCACAAAGAATCATTCTCTAACTGTCCCATAGATGCATTTAGTAGTATCACTTAACGACAAAAAGAAGTATGCGCGAATGTAAACTACATACTTCCTAGTAATGATACGGGAGTCTCATGCTTTAAGGACAAAGCACATTCTTAAGGAGGGGGGTAATGTAAGGATGCCTCCTTACATGAAGTAGACCTAGACCCCTAAGGCAATGCGTTAGCTATGACATAGTGTGAGTGTAGGTAAGAGATGAGAGTTAGGGTAGTTCTATGTAATAGGTAGGAGTAGTTTAGAGGACATGCTAAGGCTTAGCTAAGTCATAGCTAAGTTAAACCCCATTTAGGTACATAAGGGGTTAGAAGCCATAAGCTCCCCCTTCATCTTTTTTATATCCTTTGTAGTAGACCTATAAGATTACACTAACTCATATCTAACTTATACTCTCATATGCCACTTCTTGTAATATAATGCCTTATGTTCTTACATTAATGACTTTACTACTAGGCTCTAGTAGTGCCTAACTAGGTAAGGGGTTAGTTAGTGCCTTAATGAGTACGTCTAGTAAGAACACATCATGTATGTAAGAACCTATAAGTAGTTGTAATTAAAATGTATAACTAACTTATTCTAACACTATATATAGTCTAGACTACTACCATCTTAACTTATAGCTTAGGTAAGTGTTCTTAAGATTCTTTGCTAAGAGGTATACCTTGTCCCTTACGCTTTAATTAATAGCTCGTTAGCGCTAGTTAACGTACTTAGACATATCTTCTTAGGTTTTCACCATATTACCTTTAGCTTAGGTTTAGGTGGCGTGCATTTAGTCTGCTACTACTCTAGCTTCTTCCTAGTTAAGGGTTTCCTAGGGAGTATTTCCCTTTAGGGCATTCTAATTCTAACTCATATGAGGATCCGTTTCATACTTAAGTTAGTAGGGTGTTATACTAATTAAGGCGTGAGGGAGTGTCATCTAGACCTAGTCTATGATAGGAATTAGCTCGCTCTAATTATTCTAGTAGTAGGATACAAACGGACGTAGTCTCTAATTAATATAACGGTTCATGATCTCCGTCTAGCCATTAGTCTACTTATAGTAAGCTATAGATAGCTTAATCTTAACGCTAATGATCTAGTAGAACTCATGCTAGAAGGATGACATGAATTAGGGTCTATAGTCACTAATAATTAACACTAGGGTATGCTTAAATTAATAGATTCATTTAATGAATAGTTACGTCATTTGTTGTACGTTTATAGTCTTATGGCATAGTATGGTTATAGAGGTCTTACTAAGGTAGTTCATAAACACTAAGATGCTATTATACCTATGCTTGTTAACTAGAAACTCCTTAAAGTTCATCGTAAGGTGTTACATAAGGTAATTAGGTACTAGTAGGAGGTGTAGGAAGCCTTATTACTTTATGACATTAGTATGCATAAGGTAGCATGTCACGTAGTTATACACATATCATAAGCAGTCTGCTTTTATGCTAGTCTAATGATACTTTAGGGCAAGTAATTAATAGGTCTTCCTACTACTTAAATGCATAGTTAACACTTAGTCGTGCGCCTCTTAAATGAGTTTCATGCATAACTTCATGTAGTAGTTCATACATAATTAATTCTAGTATAGGAGAAGTTAATTAGTTAAGGCATAACCGTTAGGTAAAGGTTACCTATTATAAGTATTAGTAAACGAGCTTTTATTATTAGCGCATAGTGCTTTAATTAGGTTAAAGGGCATTGCTACTATTAGTATGTCTATGGCGTTAATGAACGCTACATAGTTATTAGCTAACTTAGTACTAATATGAGAGTATAGGCAGGCTAGGCTAAGTAACACCCTTACACGACTATCTAACTTAACTTTCTGTTATAGTATAAGGTCCTAGTCTCTCTAGCTTAGGATATCCACCTTCTAGTTATTCTTCTCTATAGTATACGTAATGTAGAAATTAAAGTTACATAGGAGTTTCATCTACTACACCTATTTTGTAGTAAGAACCTTCGTTAACATAAAGTATTTAAGCAAGTAGTAGTTTATATAAACGTCTACCTACTAGGTTACTAAGGCTAATTTAGGTCTTCATTTTACAAAGGCCTTTATGATTACAAATAGCTCCTTATCATGAATCTCCTAATTAATCTTATAGCTCATTAAGACATGGCTATAGAAGCTTACTAGGTACTATAGCTTGTCTAGATGCTCCTACGAAAGCACGCTAGCAACTACTTCATTAGAAGAGTTAGTTTTAAGCTTTATAGGCAATCTAGAGTTAAAGTGGTATAGTGCTTACATAGCTAACAGCTACTACCATAATTCTTCGAAGGCGTTCTTACATTCATTAGTCTATAGGAACGGCTCTAAGGGGCTAGTGATAGTCGTTAGAGGCTTTGCTATTTTCCTAAAATTACATATGAACTAGTAGTAGAAACTATAGAAACCTAGATAGGACTTTACACTAGTAACGGTGGTTGGTCTAATCTAGTTTTAAAGTGGTTCGATCTTCTCTAGGTCTACTTCAACTCTAGAAGTAGTTAGTATGTAGCCTAAGTACTTCGTACGGGTAACATTA
>LMYD01000091.1:0-11084 GCA_001630595.1 Pseudogymnoascus sp. BL308
GGGGGGGGGGGGGGGGGGGGGGGGGGGACGAACAGTGATGATGGTGGATGTTGTGTCGTGGCCGGCGAAGATGAATGTTTTGACACTGCGTCGTTTGTTAGCGAAGCTCTGCGTGAGTCGGTGGATATATGCGTACTTGTCTCGCATCAACTCCAGAAAGTCCTTCGTCACACCATTCTGGAGACTCCCGCCTCGCTTCATATACTTGGCCATCGCGATATCAAAGATGGCGCCCGAGGAGCTCGCCTTCTCCGGTTCCGCAGCCAGCTCGGTCCATCGCACAGAAAGGATCTCTGTGATTTTATTGTTCGAAATGGCCTCATAGTATCTCAGCCTAAGATACCTCCACAGATTCAGTCGCTCCGGATCAAAGTTTGTATACGTCTTCACGAGATGGCTCGCGCGGACAACGCTCGTGACCAAGTCGTTTGACGAGGTCTGGGCATCGAATTTGACGCCCAAGAGAGCTTGCCCGATGATATCAACTGTAACGGCTGCAGCCAGAGAATCCGTATCCTCGATAAACCCATCCCCCGCCGCAATCTTCGACAGTCTATCAACAAAGATGGTAGTTTCCTCGACAATCATAGGCACCATCGACAGCAAATTCGCCTGCGAAAACCCAGGGTTAAACATAGTCCTCAACTCCTTCCACGCCTCGCCCTCCTGCCCCACCATGCCCCTCACCCCAATCGCGCGCCCAAAATTCGCATTCAGCACCGGGTGCTTCGGGAACGGCTCCTCGCCCTGGTTCTGCACCACCTGCGCCGCGACGTCGGGGGAGACTACGACCATCAGCGGCTCGCTCATGATGGGGTACGAGTCCACGAAGAAGAGTCCGTGCTTGCGCAGGTTGTAGGTGTCGGCGATGTGGCTCATCACGACGTGGTTGTGGATGTCGCGGGGGAATTTCATGGTTTCGTGGGCGAGGGTGGGGATGTGGCCCAGGAGGAAGCTGTGGGGTACGCCGGGCTGGGGGGGTTGTTAGCTTGTGGGTTACTTCTGGGGGTAATATGTGGCGATCTACCAGTTGTCTGCATCTACGGCGCATCTGGACCAGTCTGTAGGCGAAGGTGAGGAGCCATGGAATCACCACGCCGAGGACGGAGTATTTGATGGTGGGGATGCCATCTTTCTGGTGCAGCGCCCGTTCGTGGTAGGCGGCCAGGAGAATGGCTGGCACGGCGAGAGAGAGGTTTGTGACCCTCAGTCGTACCAGGCCCAGGAATGCGACGATGACAATGATCCGCGACACCGATATCTGCCTTAGGGGATGCTGTAGCTCAATGATGCTCTCCACGACGGAGCTGGCGTCCCACGTAGAGTTCTGCATCGCGATGTGAGACTGGGAGTGCTGCAGTTTTGTTCTGCAGGTCGAATGACGGCAGCGCTGCCTCTCCGTCTTATTTAGTAGGGGCGAAGGAACGGTGGGAGTCTGGTCACACAATTATATATTTTGTACGTATGCAGCGTACCCCATGATTTGAAGTTGTAATCTTAGAGGCTGGCAGCTAATTTTGGTGATAGAATGCTTGGCAATGTCTCATCTCGTACGCCCCTACGACGCCAGTCAGCCCTACCACACTCTAGCTCGTAAATTGCTACATTAGGAACGCTATATTGGGGAAACAAGCATTTGTATTGGTGTGCTACGGATAACCTGTCACTGTATACAATTGGGGCCAATTTCCGACGGTGTTAATTTGCACCGCTGATAGGCGCATCTACCCCTGACCTCCACCCGTCGGACCACAACAACCACAGTCTGTGGCACGCACCAATAGATGGTTTTCCATTAATATGCACCATCCCTCTTTTTATAAGCGGGACTATCAACAAGTGCCACTGGCTGTCGACCAGTAAACAGTGGTGTACTGGCCTTCAATTCGAGCGATGGTACAGTAGCACCATCCTTATCCAACGCCCAAACCGTCAAGCCGACCCAATTCTCGCCATTGTAATTCAGGATACCTTCAGGGACCGGGAAATCCGTCTGAGGTCCTATGTTGCTGATATACCTGCCAAACTGCCATCCATTCACATAGAGGAGAGACCTATAGTTGCCCAACGTCTCGGTCTTGTTCTCAAACGCAAAATGGAGCGGGATATCCCATTTGTAGGACGGCAAATCAAGGTTAAACTTTGTCGCATAGTACCACACACCCGGTCCACCGGTGCTGTTGAACGGGCTACCAGCCACGAACCCGGCGTCCTGGATCGGGGGTGAAGGCGCAGTATAACCGATGCGCTCGACGAAAAACCCGCCCTCGTTCAGAGGCCCGCGCCATTTATCGTAGTAGTCCTCGCCGCCCAGATTTCCAGTCAGCTTCCAGGAGACATCCGCCGCCTTCACACCTTCGAGGTCATACGCAATGATGCCGCGCGGAATCTTGCCTGTTGACGCGCCAGGGATGTTGTGCTCTAGTCCCATGTGGTCGAGGATAATAGTCAGCGTGGCGGTTTGCCCCACAGTAAGCACGCCCGCCGGAATGGTAAATTGGTTCTCGTAGATTGCTTTATCGTCGCCGGTCCCGTCGTAGCTACCTATAAAAGTGCCATTGGTCCAGATGGAAACGGCAAAGGCACGGCCGCCTCGAGCTGTGAGTGTGAATATGGACTTGTCGCTCGTTGTTGCGGTGAAGGAGCCGCGGTAGAGGATGGCGCCGACGTGGAATCCGTAGTCGCCAGCGTAGAGGGAGAGGGGAACCCGCTTCTCTTCGGGATATGCGCTTGAAGTGAGGTTCGCAGTCCTCCATTGCGAGTCATTGTATCCCGGGGCCGCCTCTGGTAGTGAATCCAATACAGACCAGTCGAGACTAGACAGGGCTGGAAGCTGAAGAGCGGGCTCTTTGTAAGTAAACTTTGCTTTCCAGTCTCCTAATGCGCTAACTGTGTGCTCTGTAAGTGCACCGTTGATGTGCAGCTTTCTCACGCCCTTTGGTGCCCCGATGACCTCAATAGAGGCTGTAGCGTTGAAGTCTGCGTTGATATAGAGTCCGTTTCCAGAGACGGAAGCGTTGCGAACAAGGTACCCAGCCTTGGCAATCACAGACTCTGGATTCATAAGAGACGAACCGTAAGGATTATCTCCGAGATCTGGGACCCAGTAGTTGTACGCTGCGTTGCGATCTGCCATTCTTATTAGTGTGCATTCCAACGGCGGATTTGGGTCTCAATTAGCTATACTCACCTAAAAGGTAGATGAAGAGATCTCCTACCTGCACCACTTTCCGCTGTGGTGTAGACGTATATTGGATAACCCATGTCTTCTTATTACTGCCGTTTAGCTCTTGCACCTTCACGCCCTTGCCTTCGACGAGCTTGGGAGTCTTGGCAGCAGACTTGGCGTTCACTGCGATTTCATGGAGTTCATCGGGGCCGCCATATACTAAAAGAACGGTTCGTTGCGAGAACTTCTTCCAGGTAAACACCTCTGCAGTAGAATACAGAATGTTGTAACTAGCAATTTTGTAGTCCGTGACATGGATCTTCGAGTCACGACCATGTAGGGTAAGACTGCCGTTCCCAATCTGAGGAATTGTGATGTTGCCGGCTGTGCTAGGCAGCTGAAGTGTATAATCGGCACTAGCTTTAGTCGAGAAGTTCGAGTTGCGTACAACAAAATAGTTTGTCGCAGATTCCCCAATGGTAGAATTGGCCAAGATGGGTGTAATGGCGACATCCTTGCTCTGGCTGTATGTCCCGATAGTGTAGTTCAGAGCTGGATTTGATATAAGGTATGACGGAGAAACCTTGAGCATTTGGGCCTCTAGTTTTATTTCACTGTACTTCTCACGAGTAAGGCTTCGATCCTCTGTCACCGGCGCACCATAATCGTACGAAGTGTAACCTTCAGAGTACGATATTCCACCCCAGTTCGTGCCACCAACAGCCTGAGAAAATATTAGAATTACTGATCTAGCAATGCATTAGGGGGAAATCATTTACCATGTAGAGATTAAAGATTTTCACTCCAGCCCCGAAAGTATTCTTATTAAAAACCCGTGCAAATTCATGGTTTAGCCAGGCCGCGCATGTGTCGTAAGAGGCACCGCCCCAGTGTGAAGGTGATCCTTGTTGAAGCTAAAATACTCGTTAGTGTTATATCCCTCATTCTGAATTAAATTCAATTACCTCGAGCACAGCATAAGGCGTATGGGGACTTTGTTCATGGTGTAGTTGGGCCCAATTTAATGGCAGGTTTTTGTTGAACCCAGGTTTCAAGCTGTACCACTCATCAGGGAGCGACTAAGATTTAATATCAGCAAACAAAATTCATTAAAATACTCGCCAGGCTATAATACTTACACAATCAATTCCCACCGGGTAGGCATCGTGTCCCTAGTCGTGCGTTAGTTGGGCGGGTGAAAAGGGAATGGAAATCACAGCTGGCGTAAGTCCCGCCATTGACTCACATAGATGTCTATCTTGTACCCTCCAGAGAAAGGGGACGTCGAATTTACCCAACGTCCTCGGGGGGAGCCATCGTTAGATATAGTTGGAATAATCATGCCAGCTTGCCGGAGTCCGTCCTCAATGTGGTGCATCCACCCAGCCTCGAGACACGCTCCCGTGCCGTCGTCACAATTGCTATACTCATTCTCAATCTGCGTCAGAATAATAGGTCCGCCATTCGTGATCTGATATTTTGCAATGGCGGCGCCGACACCGGCAAGATAACTACACATTTAGCTAGTTGCGATACCCTAGAATGACATAGGCGGCCAATTTACGTATCTGAGGCATTCATGAAAAGGGGGTCAGCACTCCGAATTTGCGCTGGAATTCTAGCGACCCATCCCGGGAGACCGCCTCCGCTGGATTCCGAATGGATATAGGGCCCAGGCCTCTAAGTAACAAAGTATTAGAATATGCAGGTATCGAAATATAGTATCATAAAATAACAATTGGAACAACTAACCGCAATTAAATAAACTCCAGCTTCCAACGCAGCCTCGTAAAAGGGTACCATATCAAAGACTCCCTCTCCTCGGAACTCGCCCTTTTTGCCCTCGTTTAATGCCCACATGTTGTAGTAACTGACAGTGTTGAAGCCCGCGGCCTTAACTTTCTGAAAGACATCTAACCACAAAGATGGGGACGGCAGGCGAAAAGGATGGAACTCGCCACTATAGATCATGACACGTTCTCCTCTGATGAACAATGAGTTTTCGTCCCATGTTACAACGTCTTGCAGGAGATCTCGTTTGACCGGGTCATTAGGCACACTGAGTTTGATGCCATTGAAAGCGCCATTGGGCAATGCAGCCACGCCACAAACTGAGGCTGCAAATGACAGAAGGGAGAGAAACTTCATGGCGACTAAACTTGGTAGCTCTGCCGTTGCGATTTTTCACTGGAGCAATTTGTCGTATGTCTAATATATGTAAATGAACTGTTGGGGGTACTAAACAAAATCTCCAATCGGTACAACGTAGACCGACGACTCTGTTGGTAATGGAGGGGCTAGTTGGTTGGTGAAGCCTCAGCTTCTCACATAACCGGCCCTTTCTACAACCGCAAATAGTGCTTAGTTTATAAGTGCATGGTTTTAGTGGACGGGTTATCAATGTTTAATCAAATTGGAAATTAGAACCTGTTTTGTCGAGGTGGCTTACAAAACAAATCATCGGCTCGCCGGCGTATTGCTGGCGGGTTCCTGAATAACTGCTCGCGACGGGAGATGTGGCCATGACGATGACAGGGATATAGACCCAGCTCGTGCGGGGTGGTGTAAATGAGCTGCGAATAGCTGTCTTTCGTTCTGGAAAATAAGGGGTGATAGATCGGCGTAACTCAATCACCCCCTGAAGCTGATGCACCGCACAGGGGTTAGAGCGGGGTCAGGACGGCGTGCTGGGTTCAGTGTTGACATTGCCTAGCCTTGCTTCGAGCTGATGTCGCATCCGTCGACTGCCGTAGGTACAGTACAGTACAGTACAACACTTACGTTCCTACTCGCCTAGTCCCACTTGTTGTCCTCCACCCCCCGCTAAACTAGAACACTTTTGTTCCTCCTCCGGCAAGTGTTGTAGTGCGGGGTCTCCATTCCCACCCCCACTTTAGTTGCGACTTATCTTAAGAAACTGAGCAACTGCAAATGCAGGGGCACACACTAGCTTAACCGCGCCCTAACGAAGGCGCTCGTCATGACATTATCACCTAGCACTAGCACGATCATTGCCAAACTTGGTGCGAAACCCCGCTTGCAGTGCAGCATAATGCAACATGCAAAAAGTAGATAACTTATTTCACGAGCGAGTCGCCCACACGGGCGAGTCGCCCACCAAAACACCAAAACGCGTCAACCCATCTATAGTTCATAATGCCACAACCAACACAAGCCTAATCCTCTAATCAAGAGGGTAGAATACTATTAGCTATCTATGCAATTAAACAAGGCTAATTTCAAAGCGTTCGAGCAGCTGCAACATCGTACGATATCCCTTGAACAACCTTACGCGATTGGATTCGCGGTATGACTTCTCGACGCGATTCTACCCCTAACTCACGAAAATTAACTCCGTACGAAGAGTTAGCTCTCGTTTAGTATATCCTTAATCTAGATTCGCGTGGATTTCTACCCTAGCTATAAGCTGTATAAGAAATGGCAGACCTTCTACTCTCTAAACGAGGCGAGAGCCCTATTAGGATAAACTAGACTACTACCTTTATTAAGCGTCGTACGGAACTTAAAGCAAAGTTTAGTTAGAAGTACGATTATAAACGAGTAAAATGTAAAGATCCTAAGATAATTCAAGAGTAGTTCTCTCTCGTACGAAACATAGTTGCAAAATACAGAATCTTAGAGTAAGATATCTACAACTTTAATGAAGTAGGTTTTACAATAGGCGTTATTGCTACTATAAAGGTAGTTATAAGTTTAGAAGCAAAGAGTCGTCTAAAGACTATATAGCCTAGAAATAGAGAGTAGGTGTTAATTATCTAAGGGATTAATTCGTACGGATGGGTGCTTCCGCCATTTATCATTTTTAAGGCATAGAACTACCTCTCTACTTAGTACGAAGAGTTAGGATTACTACACGATTAGGTAATTACACTAAGTGAGAATAGGTAGACTTCAAATGCAATTAGGTATGAGTAGATTTAACACTTCGATTAGCATACAAATGCTCGTACGATTAGAACCTATTGCCTTCTTATTCTTAATAGGCATAAGAGCCACCTCTCTACTTAATTTTAGCACTACTACATAGAATGGAAGATAATTACCCTCTGTATGCTACTACACTCCTTATACATTCTTCAACCACTTAACGTTAGCTGCTTTACTCCGCTAAAGCTTTCGTACAGAAAGCAAATTGAAACCTTCGTACGGAACTAGCTAAACCACATTACAAAGCTTAAGTTTCTCTCTACATTTAAGGAAGCATTTAAAGCTACGTTTATAGAGTAGAACATTAAGAGTGGATTCTAAGCTATAGGACTAGTTCCGTACGAGCTACAGAATGTCCTTTCTCACTTAAATCTACACTTAAGAACTCCGACCCCTCCTCTAGTTAAGAGTAACAATTAGACCTTAAAGACTCCTTAAACTATAAGGGAGCTTGATTTTCAAACAGAGCATATTAAGAACTATGTCGTACGACACTAGAATAGCTCTCCTACCTTAATTAATGATGCGCTAGGCTAACTTATTAAAGGGGCGTAAGTTATGATGCATTCTACTGTTCTACTTAAGGCAGAAGTTAAGGCTCTACAAGCAGCAAATGAACAGAAGAAGAGGAGGGAAAGGAAGCGCAAGAGGCGTATTATGCAAGGGGGTAGTCTCTCCGTACGAGAGGGAGAGGATATCCTTGAGAGTGCTGAGGTTAATGCTCAAGTCCGAACGGAGGTAGCAAGGGAGAGTCGGCAGGTAGGTTCTATAGGCCGACAGAAGCGCTGTGGCATATGTGGCACAATAGGGCATAATGCCCGTACGTGTGAGAGGCGCCAGGAATCAATTGCAATTGAATAGGGTCATTATGTAAGGTGGTGGTAGTGTAGGAGTAGTAATAGTCATATTTTAGTGTTTTGGTGGGCGACTCGCCCGTGTGGGCGACTCGCTCGTGAAATACGTTAAACGCCAATATCAATCAGTCTCTGCTGTCCCGACTAATTTTAGTCATAAAATTATCAGGGACGGCTTCTTGGTTTGTGAACCTAGCATCATGGTGGATGGCTATTTCACTCGCTTGTCTCTCATTTTGTTGAAGATATTCTATGTGAATTGATTTGGCTTCTTGTTCTAAAGAGGGAGGGATACACCCTTTATTTTTACTGTGTCGCCAGCCATACTCGGTAACCCCCGAATGTCCCTAGGGCCGCAGCACTTACCCTCAGTGTATTTCACTCGCATATGTTCACGGCCCAACCATTAGTTTTGCTAGCATGTGAGCTCAGCTCACGACTCCATGTTAGTTATTTCTTATAGCGGGTCAATGGGTGCTGGACCGACATGGGCGCCACCATTAAACCAACGCGCGTCACCGCCTAGCATCCCGTTCCCCACACTCCGTATATCCGTTTTTCCGCCCCGATCCGCTTGACAGGAACGGAAAAACGGATATACCCCATATGCACCCCACATGCTATCCATGTGCGTACAGTGGACTAGATTCAATTTATACGGTATAGTATGGTACCTGAAATGATAATCCTCTGAGTGGTGCAGAGGCTGGTCTCACCACAGTATGCATAGCATATAGTAATACAGTAAAATGATTCAATTACTTTTCCTATCCTGATGATTCTTCGCAGTACTTATAGGCTTGTAAGGGGCTTCTATAACCTCCGGAACCTCCGGATACTCCACTGATTTTGGCGTAGAGTTTTTACCTTCTGCCTTGGCGAGAGCCATGGGAACGCTGGCTCCCATATGGAGAGAACCAGGTTTCCAGGGTCAAAACCTCGGAGTCTCTCCGGTCTCCAGCTGCTTTCTCAAGCACATGCACACCCCAGATACCCTAGATACCCCAGATACCCCAGATACCCCAGATACCCCAGATGGACCCCAGATTTACCCCGCACGCGACAACATGGACCTTGACAGTTAGAGTTCATTAACATGTAACAATGGAGCTTGAATTAATTATTCTCTCGGGTGATCTTCTTGCTTTATTCAGAATCAACCTATTCAACATGTACATATATATATTCAGTAATAATTCAGCTAAACAATCCATTGCTATTAGCGTCTCTAAATACCCTGAGATTAAGATCCTACATCATGTTGTTCTCTTTTGGGCTACCCCTTCTATTGGCTACGGCCACCACTGCCATAACTGTCACAAAGGGGACTGGCACACTTGTGATTGACACGGAAGGCAGTTTAGTCATCATCGTCGATTCAGACAATTGTGATATGACGTCAATAAAGTACAAAGGCATCGACTATCAGAATCAAGAAGCCTACAGCCACTTGGCTTCTGGACTGGGCAGCGATGCCACCGTCAGTTATGACACAATTGGTACGCTTAATTTTATTCAACTTGCACATATTTCGCCCGTCTATACAAATAAGTCCGAGTCTAATAATACAAAGGTGACTGTGTTGTTGTTTCGTGTTCGATTAGCAACGACGAGTTCGACCTCACCCAGTACTATATCTTTCAAGACGGTACTTCCACAATACATCTCGCCACAGACACCAATTCCAATCCTTCGGTTGGAGAGCTGCGTTTCTTATTTCGCCTTGAGGATCTTAGGGGTGCCTATCTTACTGGATGGGTATCGGATACTCGCGACGGCACTGTTATCGAGTCTGCTGATATTTACATCGTTGGAACAGAAACGAGGGCTAAGGTAAGTCCGACAAATAGTCTTACATATGTTTGATATATGTTCCGGCCCAACCACCAACTATTCTGGTTGGCCAACTGGCCGGCCAGTTGGCCAATGGGCCGGCCCAACCACCAACTTTTGGGTTGGTGGTTCGGCCGGCCCAACCGCCAACCTATACATAGAATAGTAGAATATATATTGAATTGAANTAATTAATCCATTTCCGAATGATGTACGCACTGCCTTTGAAGCATATATAAGTAGTACAACTTACTACAATCGCGAGCAGCTCTCATATGATAAATGGGAGCGTATATGCGCAATACTACAGAACCCAACTGCTTTCAAAGCAACACATAAAGAAGCAAAGAACCTTAAGCATCGTGCGCAAGCTGATTTTGAGCTTATAAATAATAAGCTCTATAGAAAAGGCAACGTACGGTACTCAAATGCTCGATATGTAGTTCGGAAAGCAGAGGTCTTTGATGTTATTGTAGAAGAGCACCTTAAGCTTCTCCATGCAGGCCGGAATAAGGTAAGCCTTCCTTATATTCCAACTCTAGCTTGAGCTCTGGCTTGAGTCCTGGCTTGAGTTCCGGGTTGAGTTCCAGGTTGAGTTCCAGCTTGAGCTCTGGCTTGAGTTCCGGCTTGAGCTCTGGCTTGAGTTCCGGCTTGAGCTCTGGCTTGAGCTCCGGCTTGAGTTTTGGCTTGAGCTCTAGAGTCTACTTTATAATACTAACTATACAAAGGTATGGCCTACTATAGAGCAACAATACTATGGAATAAAGCGAGAGGATGTAGAGTTTATACTCAAACGGTGTAAGAATTACACTTTAAATAGGCTAAACACTACAAAAGCACCATTGGTTCCTATTATAAGTAGACGAGCATGGGAGAGGGTTCAAATTGATCTAATTGATATGCGCCATAAGCCTTCAGGACAGTATAAGTGGATTCTTCATATAAAGGATCACTTCTCAAAGTATACACAGCTATACCCATTGAAAAGCAAGCACGCAGAGCCTATTACAGAGTGCTTTGCTCAGTTTATTGCAGCTTTCCTACCTCTAAAGATTATGCAGGCTGATAATGGGAAGGAATTTAAGGGGGCTCTCTTACTCTTACTACAGAAGTATGGAATACAGGTGGTAAATGGAGCACCACGATCACCACAAACGCAAGGCCTAGTTGAGCAAGCAAATGGAGTCGTTGAGAATAAGCTCCGGGCATGGAAAATGGACCACGGGTCTACAGAATGGAAGAATGGGCTACTTGAAGTGGTACTTGCTATGAACACCCAA
>LMYD01000092.1:0-17751 GCA_001630595.1 Pseudogymnoascus sp. BL308
CTCACGCCCCCAGCGTACAATTTCTCTCCCCCCGCCCTCCCAAGCGTCGAGACCATCCCCACGCCCGAGCGCGGCCCCGACCGCATCCCCTCCGACCACCACCGTCCCGACAGCGGCACCAGCAACGGCCCCCCCCGCCTCCCCGGCCTCGACCCCTCGGCGCGTCTGCCCGACGGCATGCGCCAGAGCAACAATGCGAATATGCACCACCCGCCGCACCCGTCGGGGGGTGCGAATGTGCAGATCTACTGCGCGGCGTGTCAGGGGGTTAGTTTGCTACGGGAGAGCTATGCGTGTACGGAGTGTGTGTGTGGATTGTGTCAGATGTGTGTTGATGTGCTTATGGCGGGGCAGGGGGCGAGGAGACGGTGTCCGAGGTGTGCGTGTGTGGGGGGACGGTTTAAGCCTTTTCAGTTGGATGTTAGGTAGATCTCTTGTTGTTGTTGGGGTTGAGATGTTGGTGTGGCTCGGGGATGGTAGGTTGCGCGCCTGGGTGGGAGTTGTGAGGAGTGAGATGTGAGGAGAGGTGCAATCGGGATTTGAGGGGTTAACGTTTTTTATGAGGTTGGGTAGGGTTAGGTTGGGGTGGGTGGTTTATTGTCCTTTTGGCGCTTCGTTTTTCCTGGGTTTATGGGTTACGGGTTTTACGGATTGGGTTGGGTTGGGGGGTTCGTTGGATTTCGGATTTGGTTGGGGGTATGGGTTGGGATTCAAAGTTTTTCCATGCTTGTTTTTCGGATTGTTTTTGTCTTTTGGTTGTGGGATTTGAGATTCTGCCTTTTTCAATGAGGATGACGGGGTATGGGCCGGGCCTGGTGCTGATGGGCTGGCTTTGAGGAGGGGTGTAGATAGATATCTAACGCTCGATGAGGAGAGTGATGAGATGAGATGAGTGAAATGAGAGATATGTGGAAACGCGGAGTTGGGTTGGTGAGACTACTGTTTAGTGAAGGGGACGGACGGGGGAGTTAGACGCTTGCATGCTCGCATAGATGAATTGACGGGTCTTGATCTTGGTTCTTGGTATTGAAGCTTGCTTGCTTGGTGATGGTCTGGTGGGAAGGTGGCGTGTGTGCTGTGTTGATTCTGCTGGGTAGTTGAGCGGGCAACCTCAACCTCAATCCCAGAATAATCGTGTTCTCAAGTGTGTATATTCTCACCAAACTTAATCCTATCCTTATCCATAGCCCCCACGCACACAAGTCCGTTTAGAAAGTTAACCTACTATTTCTCTTATAGTGTGGCATCGAAATCCACCTCGACCAGCTTCTTGGCCGCAGCACTTTAAACCTCCACAGGACCAAAATCTGACATATAACAACAGCAAAAAAACAACAACAACAGTGGGTATTCGCTGGTGGTCACCCACCCAACTACTAATCTACTAATCTTAAGTAACCACTTGCTTTTTACTTTAGTAACATTTAGGCCTAGTAGGTGAGCGTTACTACCTTAAGTTTGTAATGCTCTTATAATAATCTAGTTATCCCCCTTAGTTATATAATAGCAGCTACGTTAATAGTATAAGATGTAATAGACATAATATACTATAACTTTAGATAGCTCTAGATAGTGTAAGGGATTTAGGTAAGTAAGGGTAAGTAGAGTAAGTAGGGTAAGTAAGGGTAAGTAAGGGTAAGTAAAGGTAAGTAAGGGTAAGTAAAGGTAAGTAAAGGTAAGGTTTAAAAGTAGTATAAAGGTAGATTTCCTACTACCTTTACTTTTTATAGTCTACTATCTATAGTAATCTTAACTCTTTTTTAAGAAATTACTTTCTACTATCATAGAATAGAAGGTACTGTCGGGTTTGAAAATTGCACACGTGGAAGCCACGATCGTGAGCTAGATCCATTGGAATCGGCAGGAACTGGAATTTCAGCCCCCATTAAACGCCACAATTTTTCTAATCAAGGTACGCTTGTTGCCTACCACACCTGCAACACAACTCCCGCGGTGGCTATCTGGAGTGTCTCCTTGAGCACATTACCCTAACGTACATTACTAACCTATGCAAGTTTAGTGCTTGATCTAAAATCAAATGGCGTTGAAAATAGCTACTAACGATCGCGGATACCGGAAAGACGGGTATCGGCACTAAAGTATTTTGACTACTGTAGTAGAGCTGGCGGGGGTTGCGAAGCTTTGTGCGAGATTTATGCACATTATGAGCTCACAATTATTGATCAGCCATAGCTTAGTAGGAGGTATGACTAGGTATGCAATCTTAACCATGGGCCTTGTAATGGCAGAGGTACGTATAACTAGAGCGGACTTTGAGAGTAAATCCGATTAAATATATATGCGCAGGTAGTTATTATTCTCGTTTCCTATAAAAAGATTGAGATCAAGACTCCCACGAATGAATACCAGCTGTGCGACTCAACATCATGCTCATCTAGCCCTATATACATAGAGCTTTGTTATCTATATATTGGTTACTCCATCCAACGTCGGGTCAGCCTCTTCTACAGATTAATCATGTTACCGGAACGCTCGGCGCGAGCGTCGTCTTCGACAGTTTTTAACGATGACATTCCGCCAGCGATAGCTCCTCAGAATGAGAACCAAGATCCCAACATGAGCTCCAAGCCGCCCTCTCCCATCAACCCGCATTCTGACATGGAGGCACAAGAGCCGCCGAGACAGGCTCCAGCCTCACATTGGTCCTTGGTGATAGATCAGACGCATATAACTCCGGAAGTGATGAACCATCCGTATCGCGGCAGCGGTACGGTCGAAGACCCTTATGTCGTGGAATGGATACCAAACGACAGACGCAATCCCATGGACTGGCCACAATGGAAGAAGTGGGTTATTACCATGACGATGGCCTTTGCGACTTTGGCTGTTAGTCTGGTTAGTTCGGCATATACAGGAGGTGTGAAGCAGATTGCCAAGGAGGTTTGTTTCCCTCTTTTAACCCTATCATATCATATATTGTATTGTGGTCCAAAATGGCCACAATTTCAATAGAATGGGAACTTCGTCGTATAAAAAAATATATAAAAGGCTAACACTTCTTGACTCACCAGTTTAACGTTAGCAGTGAAGTCATTACACTTGGCGTCTCTCTTTTTGTTCTTGGATTTGCCATTGGGCCACTGTTTTGGGCCCCCCTTTCGGAAATATACGGGAGGCAGATATTGTTCTCCTGTACCTATGCTATGCTCACTACCTTTAATGCTGGGGCAGCGGGTGCGAACAGCATGGCTACGCTGCTAATATTCCGATTTTTTGGCGGCGCATTTGGGTCGAGTCCATTGACGAATGCAGGCGGTGTGATTGCAGATATGTTCAGTGCCGATGACCGCGGACTCGCAATGTCTCTCTTTGCGTCAGCCCCTTTCCTCGGGCCCTGCCTCGGCCCCATCACCGGCGGCTTCCTGGGGGAAGCATTCGGCTGGCGCTGGGTTGAAGGTTACCTCGCCATCTTCTCGGGCACCCTCTGGATAATCGGCTCTCTCGTCGTCCCCGAAACCTACGCCCCCGTATTGCTGCGCCGCCGTGCAAATAAGCTCTCTAAAAGAACCGGGAAGGTCTACAAGACAGCCATTGATGTTCGCAACGGCGACAAGTCTCTGGGGAATGAAATGAAAGTAGCACTGAGTCGGCCCTGGAAGCTTCTATTCACGGAGCCCATCGTGCTCGCTATATCTATTTTCATGGCTATCGTCTATGGGACCATGTACATGGTAAATATATTCTATTTATTCCTTTCCAAGAACGCACAACTGACTTTGCAATTTTCAACAGTGCTTTGCCGCCTTTCCTATTGTTTACCAGTAAGCCTAGCCTCTTGTTTTGTTAAGGTCCCCTCCCTCGACCATTCATTTCACTCCGTCCCGTGGCTTCATCTCAAAACAAAGGCTAATTCCCCGCCTAACAGAGAAGAACGTGGCTGGTCCGAAGGCATCGGCGGTCTGGCCTTCCTAGGTATTCTCGTCGGAATGCTCGTTGCAGTTTCCTACAGCATATACGATAACGCGCGGTACAAGAACACCGCCGCCGCCCATGGCGGGGCCGCCCCCCCCGAAGCTCGCCTCCCCCCTGCGTTAATCGGTAGTCTGGCGCTCCCCATTGGGCTTTTCTGGTTCGCGTGGACGAATAGCCCGAGTTTGCACTGGAGTATCAGTATCATTGGAACGGCGCCGTTTGGATTCGGCATGGTGCTCGTGTTCCTTGGGCTAATGAATTATTTAATCGATGCGTATACGATCTACGCTGCAAGTGTGCTGGCAGCGTCCAGTGTGTTGAGGAGTTTGTTTGGCGCGGCCTTTCCGCTCTTCACTTCTTGTAAGTATGCCTGTTATCGCCTTTTCCCATTTTCTCCCTCCCGCTTTCCTTGAACCGCTCTGGCCAACTCTTTCTTAAACGATACCTAACGTAGCATTCAGACATGTACGATTCACTAGGCATCCACTGGGCGTCCTCTATCCCCGCCTTCCTTGCCGTCCTCTGCATTCCAGCGCCATTCTTGTTCTATAGATACGGCGAATCGATCCGTCTAAAGTGCAAGTATGCGGCCGAGAGTGCCGAGTTTATGAGGTTGATTAGAGAGAAAGAGATTGGTACCAACTAGGAGAAGGGAGGAGTGCTAAATCCGCGGGACGAAGAGGAGGGAGGGTAGGAGCGGGAAGGAAGGTGATAAGGACAACGAGAAGGGTGGGGATGGAAAGGAGAGCGATGAGGACGTGGAGAAGGGCTTGTCGGGCAAAGCAAGGAGGAGAGTTGTTCGTCATTTTCACAAGATCGTCTGCCACGCGCAGTTGTGTGGGTGCAGTAGCAGTGCTGTGGGTAACTTTAGTAGTGCTGTGTGGTGCTGTGTGGTTGCTTTAGACAGCAAGTATAAGCTGGCGCGTACCGTGCTTTGTAGATATTTGTGATGTCGGAGTGTGAGAACGGCCAAGAGGTTGTAGCAGGTGAACGAGGGGAATGTCAAATTTAATTTAATTCCCAGTGCAGCGCGGTCTCAGTCGTCGTTGGCATATGTAAGTTCAACGAAGTGGTTCCCCTAAAATGGCGGAGCGGGCCTAAGGCAGGGCGAGGACTTGGTGGGGCGGCAGGATAATTAAGGTTTGATCTGATTCGCTTTGTAGGCCTCCGCCATCGTCGTTGTCAGCAATTACGTCCACCAAACTTAACTTATTTTTTCGAGTATCGCGTCCTGTATATTGCTGTATAATACTATAAAGGTCATGCTTACTCAATGCCCATCTCTTCATCATCACAGCATTTCAAACATTTCATCCTGCATATCTAGAGAAGATACAAGAGTAAACGATTTATCTTTAGCAACTCTTGAGAGTCTCGTTTGATTTCTTTCCTTGTCCCACTGTACAGTTGAGTCGAGATATTCCCAGAGCACCGCCTTAGCTGAAGAGAAAACCCGTATTGCACGGGATTATGGAAATGGACTTCCCTCATGGCCATCGCCAGACTAGCACAATAAGAAGCTTCAATGGTTGCTGGACTTGCCGGCTCCGGCGCAAGAAATGCGATGAAAAACACCCCGTGTGTGACACCCGCGCTGCACTCCTCGTCACCTGCCACTATGCCCAAGAAAAACCAGAATGGATGGATGGAGGCGTAAGACAAGAAGAGATAGCTGAGCGGCTCAAGCGCGAGATCAAGGACAATGCCCATCGTCGCCGTGGATGGGATCGTACGGTCCATAAACCTAACGACCGCTTCTCAGTTGCCGACGCTGCCACCGATGAATTAATAGTGCTACCGCCATTACTACCCAGGGACCTACCTACTCCGACATGCAATCGCATCAAAACAACCCTGGGCATTCACAGTGATGGGATGGGGCCGTGCCCCGAGGCATTGGATATTCAGCCCCAACGCGGGACTACGTTCACGCTCACTAGCAAGGAGACTCACGATAGCATACCCTTCGAGCCGTCCGGCACCATCTTCCTCATGTTTTATATCGAGCACTTGCTACCCTTTCTCTTCCTAGTCTACCGCCCCTCTTTTCTTATTGGTGGTAGAGCTTGGGTCTTGGAAATGATGATAAGCAGCCCAGTAGTACGGCAGGCGACCCTATGCCAGAGTTCTTATTTCTTCTCTCTCGCACGGGGAACAGCCAGTCGAGGAGAAGTTTGGGATAGGGTGATCACGCAGACCAGGGATGCGTTTGAGGTGCTGAGACAGTCGCTACAGGTTATTGAGATCTCGGGCGTTGCGGAACATATGCACGGCGCTGTACGGATTCTAACGAGCAACATGCAAGTGCAGCGCTTTGAGATTGCTGTTTTGAGCTTTGATAACTGCCAGTCACATCTCAATGCCGCTCTGACCCTCTTCAAACATCTTCTCGACAGCACTAACATCGTCAGGCCGGCAGAGTCCAGTTCGAGCTTCAATGCTGTCATAAGCCAACTGGGGCCGTCGCCGTGGATTTTACCTCTTACCTGTCCCCAGGTCCCGACTTCTGAACAAGCTGCCTTTCGGTTCTCATCCACCATTTTGATATTGGATGATATTATTGCTAGTACGGTGCTTCAGGAGAAGCCTAGTCTATACGAGTACCACCATGGCCTTCTTGATAGCGGTATCAATGCCCCCGGCCCTCTTATCGATCTCGAGGCTGTTGTAGGGTGTCAGAATTGGGTGCTACAACTAATCGGCGAAATAGCAGTGCTGGACGCATGGAAGCAGCAATGCAAGAGTGCTGGAAATCTCGATGTCATAGAGCTAGTCCGCCGCGCCACAGCCATCAAAGACTCGTTGGAAGCTCGCCTCACGCAACTCGAAGCTGAACCAGTTGTCGCCTCACAAGATAACAGTAATCTACTAGATATCTTAGCAACAGATTACAGCCAGACCTCAAAGCCACCCACCACCCTGAGCCCCCTAGTCACCCGCGTCTGGGCCCACGCAGCACTTATCTATCTCTTCACCATCATATCCGGATGGCAGCCCGCAAATGTCGAAGTGCGCTACCACGTTAACTGCATCGTCGACCTGCTCACATGTCAAATCTTCCCGCCGGCGCTGCTGCGCACAATGGTGTGGCCCTTCTGCGTAGCGGGCTGTCTCGTGGAGCAGCCGCGTGAACCGTGCTTGAGAGGTATGGTGGAGGCATTGCAGCCGCCGAGTGTGTTTGGGACGGTAAGAAAGGCACTGGACATTATGGAGGGTGTATGGCGTAGTAGGGATTTGGCGGATGCAGTGAACCGCGACCTTGCGGCGTGTTTCAGAAGTCAGGGTAATTTGGTGTTACTTGTTTAGAAGGGTAGCCATGCCATACAAGGAGAAACACGTCTATTGCGATTATGGTACTAGATCCAGTCCTTGCTAAACGACAAGGATTCGCATATAACTATGAACGTTCTATAGGTACGCGTTTTAGCTTGAACTGTCTACTAGAACTTGACGTAGCCCTTGCCCTTCACGAAGGTCGCCTGCCACGGCACATTGGCCTCATGGTCCGCCAACTGCGCATAGAACTCGCCATGCGCATCACCATCAATATCCATGCCCTTATTCTTACCATCTGCATAGCGCTCATCGGCATAAAAGAATCTAGCAGCACGCATCAGCTATAGTCCCCATAGATCTATTTTCGGGAAGAAGAAATACTCACCGGAACCCCTTATCAGCGTACGTCCCATCCGCCATCCCAATCCAAAACGCACTCGCCGACTTTCCAATCCCCAGAGTCAGTATCATCGGCATGGGCACGATGAATCCATTTAAAATATTCCCTATGTAGATGAACGTCTTCTTCACCCCTTCCGGCAGCGTCGCCCACCCAGCAACTGCCTGCTGCGCAGCGACGTACGCGCTCACGGTATTCACATTCAGATCCGCGACTACAGCTTCCACTGGAATGGACAACGCTGAAGCCTGGTCGGGGGGGCTGGTGAAGGCGGCGGCGTTGTAAACGACGACGCTGGGGGCGCTGTGAAACTGGGACATGACTGCGGCAAAGAGGGCGGGGATTGACTCAGGCTGGGTGAAATCGGCCTTCAGGAAGAGGAAGCCCTGGGCGTTGGTGTTGCCGGTGCCGTTGCGCGAGGCGATGGCGACTTTGTAGCCGGCGTGGGCGAATTTGGTGGCGACGGAGAGGCCAACGCGGGGGCCGGAGCCGAGGATTAAGGCGAGGGGGGTTGACATTGTGCTTGCGTGGTTGATTGTTGAGATGGTTTGAAGGTGTTTGGTGTATTGGGAAGCTTGAATATGTAGTGGATGATAGAGATATCTAAGAGCGGATATTTCTTCTATATATACCACGAAGCGTCTGTATCCATTTATAACAACCATCAACTCACCCTCTCTCTATACATTCGTAATCCCCTCCCAGCTTACAAACTGTCCGAGCCGCGACTTTGAAATTCCTATAGGTGTAATGGCATCATATCGCCGTATCAATCCATGTGCAGTACACAAAGCTTAGTCGCCTTACTCCACGACTGGCCCAGAAGCCCCTGAGAGTCTGCGGTCGCCTTAGGTACGTACATCAATTCATCAAGCCCCACAAACCGCGCGCGACGATCTCCCCGCGCTTTGGCCACTGACCATCAAGACCCACAAGCCGCGCGTGGTGACCCATCTCGCTACTGCTAAGGTAATACTCCCTTCAACCCTGAGGTCGTCGTCTTAGCTATTATTCGGTGGGAGGTATGAGTGGGCGGGTATAGTAACGTCAAGGGTTACAAATCAATGCTAGAGGCTGAGAAATCGGGCTATGAAGCTTGACTCCATCTCGCGCGAGGTTTGTTTCGAGTAGTGTTGTGTCATTACCACGCCGCCCAGCCATACACTTGCAGCATCTGGCAAACCTCCACCGCGCATCAAACCACCCAAACTACTCTTACCATGTCCCCTACCAAGTCTCCTTCCTCATCTACATCGCGGACACCCGTCTACTTCCTCAGCATCGCCGGCCCAAACACCATGGATGCGACAGAGCACCCCCCCTATGCTAAACTCACTGCCGCCGGGCACGAAATCACCACCCTCGTTAAGCCTAGGGCTATAGTGGTGATTTCGGGGCACTGGCAAGATGACAGCCTCAACGACAAGAGCAGGGTTAAAATCAACGTCGCGGAGGAGGCGGACCTGATCTACGACTTTTACGGCCTCCCGAGACGGTATTACGAGTATGAATTCCCGAATCGGGGGAGTCCTGAGGTGGCAGAACGGGTGGCGGGGTTGTTGAGGGAGGGAGGGTTGGAGGTCGAGGGAGTGGAGAGGGGGTTGGATCATGGTATTTGGGCGGGGTTTATAGTGGGTGAGTGTATGTCTACTAATTCTATATGTTGCGCCTCTGCCCTACTGAGCGTCTTTGTTCTAGCTTTGCTTGCAAGCCGAGATGTTGCTAACGAACTGACTGCTCTAACCAGCCTTCGACCCGAAAAAGAACCCACTAAATGTACCTATTGTGCAAGTTTCGCTCCTCAACAACGACGACCCCGAGCAGCATTACCGTATGGGCCAGGCGCTCGAAAGTCTGCGTGATGAGGGGGTGCTCATCATCGTTACCGGGATGGCTGTGCACAACCTGGGAGACTTTCGGGTAGGAAGAGTATCTGGTGGGGGTAGGACTATGCCGTACGTTTCACAATCTAACAATTCTCCTCCCAGCTTGATTGTTATCTGCTAACCTACAGTTGTCCAGGTATGCACGCACCTTCGACATTGCCCTTAAAGAAGCCGCCACTGCATCGAATTCGGAAAGGCAAGCGAAGATGGCAGCACTTCTGAAGCGCGGGGACGCAAGACAGGCGCATCCTTCGTTGGACCATATACTGCCGATATACATTGCTGCGGGAGCTGCGGGCGCGGATGCCGGAGAACAGTTGTGGACGCTGCCAGAGGGGGGTATGAGTTGGGCGCAGTATCGGTTTGGTGGGGTTGGGGCGGCGTAAATAGGTTATGAGGGAATGTGTGTTTTTAACAAATCTAGATTCATAGTCTCCTCGTTAACCGAGAAAGTTTTATCACCTGTATACTACTCTTGGAATGCCTCGCTGCTTCCCTAACTACCTCTTCTGTAATCATCACATTATCTCCTCAGCGATTAAGAAGTAGTGCTATGACTATATAGCGAAACAATCCTATAATAATCCTAACTATTTTCTCTATAATCCTAGAATTGTCTCCTAGATGATTTAGAAGTAGTATTATGCCAGAGCGGACGGGATGCCCAATTTTCTTGAGTCTATGGTCGTATGTGAAAGATACTCTTATACCCGCCTTGAAGAACCTATTCTGCCTCCGCATGCGCGCCCACACGCACCACCTCATGGCCTTTCTTTCTTTTCTTGAAGTAAATCTTGCTCCTTCTATCACTGGGGGCTATAATAAGAATGGAGTATTATTTTATTTGCACAAGTTAGCCATAATCTAATAATCTAAGTCCACGTATCCTCCTGCAAAAGACCCTCTTTCCTCATCTGATCTATATACCCAGTCGCCTTCCCTTTGTTCCATTTAGAATTCGCCAGGTTCTCAACAAGCACTTCCTTAACATCTTTGGCCATCATCATGCTCCCGCAAATGTAAAATGCCGCGCCCTGCTCCACAACCAGTCTCCTCACCTCCTCGCCCCTCGCTCGAAGTCGATCCTGCACATACACCTTCCGCTCGCCATCCCTGGAAAACGCGCAGTCTAAGCTAAAAAATCTATGCTCTCTCTTGCAATCCTCCCACTCGTCCGCGAAGAGGAAGTCCTCGGATGCAGACCGGCAACCGAAGAGGAGCAGCATCGACCCGACGGTGAAGCCTTCGGCGGCGAGACCAGCGCGTTCTTGAACGAAGGCTCTGAAGGGTGCAATGCCGCTGCCGGCTCCGACCATGATGACAGGTTTGCAAATATCCAGTCGAAGGCGGAAGGTGGACGTGTGTATATGGGTGAGGGCTTTGCTTGCGTTCGAAGCCGAAACAGGCATGCTGGAAAGATTAGCCGTTGTACGGGTTGTATTCTCGGATTGGGGCTGCTGGTGTAAAGCGTTGAGGTAGTTTGTTGTTAAGCCGTGGAACCGCTCTTCTGTTCCAGCAATCTGTTCAGTCACAACGCCGACTGTGATTGCTATCCGATGGGGGAAGATCTTGGGAGAAGATGCGATGGAAAAATAGCGAGGTTGCAGCTTTGGAAGCGATTGTACGAGCAAGGTGAACAGTTCTAAAGGCCATACCCCTGGGTTGACAAACTGTATTAACCTTCCAATAGTCCAGAAATTAGAAGATGACTGTGACGCCCAGGAACCGCTGTCGTTTCTGAGACCCTCCAATATCCTTTTTGAGGAGTTACTTGGCGCAAAATGAGCAAGGAGGGTGACAGATTTTTGCGAGACTGGTCCGCAGATATCGAGACAATTTGTGGGTAAAATCTATCGCGTCGTTGCCGTTGGGAAAGGTAGTGGTATAGTAGGCTGCCCATCGGCTGTCGCTATTGGCCTAATATTAATAACAACAAGTAGCTTGAGCTCGTCCCATCCAAATAACTTGAGGAGTTTTTGGACTTCTTGGTAGGGATTTACAGGCCAGACGGCGATATGATCCTTGCTTTCGTATTTGAAAGCACGTCTAGCGTTCTCTTCACTAAACTTAACATGCAGATACGTTCGGGATGGGGCGCCATTTAAGCCGCCGTGTGGTATAGCACTCTTTGTCAACACCCGAGTATCACATATTGGAGCGGAGTAGAGTTGGCCTCGAACCTGTGCTGATTGCGACTTGTAGAGTTCCGTGTGCGGCGTGTCCGAGTTTCTGTATTTCTCAGCCACTTCCACCAATTCGATATCTGCCTCATATGTAGATTGACGTGTATGTATCTGTTTCCGATTGAGAGAAGTTCCGAAGTGAGTCAAAATATCCTCTTTCCACACCCTCCAGTTATGATCGGATCTTAGTGTTTCATTTGCTTTTCCTATAAAGCCAAGGCGTTGAGCGCCTGCACTTGTGAGTGTTTGATCAACGACGTCAAAGAAACGGTTATAGTGCTGGTACTTGCTGCTTCCCAATCCAAAGGCAAAGTACCGGAGGTTGGGGAGAAGTTCTTGGCCCGGGACTGCTTTGGAGGCATCCCGCAAGTTTGTAAGATAGTGGATTTTACGAGGGTGGCCTTCTCACCAAAGGCTATGATCCAAGCAGGTGGATTCAGCGGAGTAAATTGCATATTGTGGTAGCCATCAAGTGAGCATTATCCCTTTGCTGTATATATATCGTAAGCAAACAGTGACTGATACAAAACAGCTATCGTGCCAATATTTTTGGGTTCCCCAACAATCGAGGCCTCGCAGAGGCTAGCCAGAACCTTAACTTCGGTCTTCTCAACCAACGGCTTGCTACCGAATGGGTGCGGGACAATATCGCAGCATTTGGAGGCGACTCGTCACAAATCGTGATGTGGGGACAGAGCTCTGGGGCAGCCAGCACCGATTTCTTCAACTTCGCTTATGCCGAAGACCCTATCATTTCAGGCTTGATTATGCACTCTGGAAATGTCTTTGCCACGGGGACCAATATAGATCTGTCATTCTCAAATTTCACATTCGTTGCCGAGCACTTTAGCTGCGGCAATGTATCCGCCCAGGCAGAGCTTGACTGCATGCGTACTGTTAGGTGGGAAAAGATTATCGACTTCTACGAATCTTATAACCTCAACCATACGACCGGACAGCTTCATTGGACAACGGTAATCGACAATGTCACTAAGTTTGGTGACTACACTGAACGCTACAGCGCTGGAAATTATAGCACGCTGGTAAGTTATTTATTTAAATATACCCCCCCCCCGAATGCCGCTCATAAAAGATATTTTATTCTAATTATATAAAGAATAGCCTGCCATCGTTGGATCAAACTCTAATGAGCAATCCTCTTTGATTGATTGGCCTGGCCCCGCTGGTCCAAATATGACTTTGGTTCGCGAACAGACAGTATCAGGAAAGCTTTGCCCTGTAACTCATAATGCAGAGTATGCCAATCCTTCCTACTATCATACAGCACCCATTTCCCTGTAACTAATACTGTAATTTCCTAGGCTACGATATAAATCAAACACTACCACCTTCTACTTCTACAATACTGGTAACTTTACCAATATCTCTCCCCGGCCCTGGGAAGGCGCGTATCACACTTCAGAGTTGCCATTGCTCTTTGGTAGGTACTCCGCGTACGGTGGTGCACCAACACCATTCGAGACTGCTGTAGCCTCTCACTGGCAGGACCTGTACTTGGCTTTTATTAGGGATCCAGTAAATGGGTTGCCGGCGATGGGCTGGCCTGCGTATAAGCCGGATGGATCTGCTATGGTATTTGCTGCCAACGGAACTGTGTCACAGCTGTCTCCTGTACTTGAGCTCGCAAATGAGTGTGTTGGGGTCTCGGAAACATATGTGTAATAGGCAAGATAGTAGGCAGAAGATAATTACAATTTGTTTTATTCTTTGATTTATTTCTAACTGTATTAGAGTAATAATACTATATAATGGGTAAAGGAACTTTATATAACCTATAGCTAAACAGATAATAAACGTATACTAAGCTACTAGGACTATCACTAATTTATTTAGTGAAGCCTATATTTAAGAATTTTACATCTATACGTTCCCTTGCTAGAGGGAGGTTTTTAGAGGGAAAAGAGTTATTATTGTCAAATGGATCAAAGTACTAGAGGTAGTTGGAGATTAAAGTGGCGCCTTACGAATAGATGGTAGTGCTAAATCATTCTGCGACTAATTACTCTGAATTGGGCCCCTTGGAGACGGACAAGAAATGCTTACCTCTATATATTCATCTGAGGGTTAGTTTAATTATTTGGTAACCTGATCCGTCTTACTTTAGTAGCCAGTTATATCCCTACCGAATAAGTGTAATACCAATCTTCTAGGCCATTGATCCTCGTTCCAGCACGAGCCTGTTTATTGCAGTGACGGAACCAGATCATCATTACTGCTATGATTGTGATACTAGTCAACGACAACCCAAGTGTTGTATAAACACCAGTCTAGCAAGTCAAGTCAGTTCCATGGTTTAATATTTGAGCAACTTCGAAGTTACACCACTTACTTGATAACGAGGAGAGTCTTCAGAGCGAAATACAACAGATGCGATGATACCACCTAGTCCGCCATCCATCATGCCAGTACCAGCCGCAACAGCTCGTTTACTATGGGAGGTGATATTGTTTTCTTGATAGCTGATAACTCTAGGGACAGGGCAGAAAATGCTGTTGTAAGGGCTAAGGGCATTTAATCATAATGTGTAGGTTAGCAAAATAAGATCTAAGAGTACCTAGGTAGATGGCAATTCTACAGTTGGTACAGAGGATAACTCTAAGCTTAGGATTAAATCATAAGAATTCCATTATAATGGTAACGTATTTCACAAGCGAGTGAGCCACACAAGCGAGTGAGCCACGAAAACACTAAAAATTGACAATTGCTACTACTACTACACCACTACCTTATATAATAACCTTTATTCAATCGTAATTGAATCCTCGTGCCTCGTACATGTACGGGAGTTATGGCCCATAATACTACATAAGCTACAACGCTTCTGTCGGCCTTTAGAGCCCACCTGCTGACTACTCTCACTTGCCACCTCCGTACGGAGTTGAGCATCAACCTCAGCACTCTGAAGGATATCCTCTCCCTCTCGTACGGAGAGACTACCCCCTTGCATTATACGCCTCTTGCGCTTCCTTTCCCTCCTCTTTTTCTGTTCATTTGCAGCCTGTAGAGCCTTAACTTCTACCTTAAGTAGAATAGCAGAATGCATCATCATTTCTGCCCCTTTAACAAGGCAGCTAACAGCATCATTAATTAAGGTAGGTGAGCTGTCCTGATGTCGTACAATGCAGTTCTTAATGTGCTCTGTCTGAAAGTTAAGCTCCCTTATAGTTTAAGGGGTCTTTGAAGTCTAATTATCACTCTCAACTATAGGAGGAGTTGGAGTTCTCAAGTGTAGATTCAAGTGAGAGAGGACACTCAGTAGCTCGTACAGAACTAGCCCTATAGCTTGGAATCTACTCTTGATGTTCTGCTCTATAAATGTAGCTTTAAATGCTTCTTTGAATGCAGAGAGGAACTCAAGCTTCGTGATATGATTTAGCCTGTTCCGTACGAAGGTTTCAATCTAACGTCCGTACGAAAGCTTTAGCGGAGCAAAGCAGCTAACATCAAGTGGCTAAAGGATGTGCAAGGAGTGTGGTGGCATACAGAGGGTAATTATCTTCTGTTCTATACAGTAGTGTTGAAATTAAGCAGAGAGGTGGCTCTCATGTCCGTTAAGAATAAGAAGGCGATAGGTTCCGACCGTACGAGCATTTGTATGCTAATCGAAGTGTTGAATCCACTCGTACCCAATTGAATTTGAAGTCCACCCATTCTCACTAAGCGTAATCACCTAATTATCTAGCAATCCTAAGTCTTCGTACTAAGCTAAGAGGTGATTCTACGCCTTAAAAATGATAAATGGCAGGAGTGCCCATCCATACGAATTAACACCTTGAATAATTAACACCTACTCTCTATTTCTAGGCTGTATAGTCTTTAGACGACTCTTTGCTTCTGAGCTTATAACCACCTTAGTAGTAGCAATAACTCCCATTGCAAAACCTGCTTCATCAAAGTTGTAGATATCCTACTCTAAGATTCCGTATTTCGCAACTGTGTTTCGTACGAGGGAGAACCACCCTTCAATTATCTTTAGATCTTCACATTTTGCTCTTTTATAATCATACTTCCGACTAAACTTTGCTTTAAGTTCCGTACGACGCTTTATGAAGTTGGTAGTCCAGTTGATTCTAACAGGGCTCTCGCCTCGTTCAGAGAGTAGAAGGTCTGCCATTTCTTGTACATCTTGCAGCTGGGGTGGAAATCCATGTGAATCTAGGTCGAGGATATACTGAACAAGAGCTGACTCTTCGTACGGAGTCAATTTTCGGGAGTTAGGTGTAGAGTTGCGTTAGGGAGTCATGCCGTGGATTCGTCGTTGAATTGTTGCACGAGGGATATCGTACGATTCTGCAGCTTGTCGGATACTCTTTAAATGCCCATTTTTAATTGCATGGATAGCTTGTAGTATTCTACCCTCTTTTTCGGAGTATTAGGCTTGTGTTGGTGGTGGCATAGTTGACTACAGTCAAGTGTACGCGTTCTGGTGTTTTCGTGGCTCACTCGCTTGTGTAGCTCACTCGCTTGTGAAATACGTTATGTAAGAGCAAAACTAAATTTTTAGAAAGTTACTTAATACTAATTGCTTATTAAGTACGTTATCTTAAAACTAGTTTATATAGCGGGCCTTAGAGCATAACGTATTTCACATGCGAGTGGCGCACACAAGCGAGCGGCGCACCAAAACACCAAAAGCGCGTCAACTTACTTATGTAAATAATGGCACCACCAACTCAACTAAAATCCTCTAATCAAGAGGGTAGGATACTTCTAGCTATTCAATCAATTAAACAAGGCCATATTCAAAGTGTTCGAGCTGCTGCAATGTCGTACGATGTCCCTGAAACAACACTTCGACGACGCGCTCATGGTGTTACTTCCTAACGCGACTCTACTCCTAACTCACGAAAATTAACTCTATACGAAGAGTCAGCTCTTGTTCAGTACATCCTCGACCTAGATTCACGTGGATTTCCGCCCCGCCCACAAGGTGTGCAAGAAATGGCAGACCTTCTACTCTCTGAACGAGGCGAGAGCCCTGTTGGGATAAACTGGACTACTAACTTCATAAAGCGTTGTACAGAACTTAAAGCAAAGTTTAGTCGAAAGTACGACTATAAACGAGCAAAATGCGAAGATCCTAAGATCATTGAAGGGTGGTTCTCTCTCGTACGAAACACAGTTGCAAAATACGGCATTTTAGAGCAGGATATCTACAACTTTGATGAAGCAGGTTTTGCAATGGGAGTTATTGCTACTGCAAAGGTAGTTACAAGCTCAGAAGCAAAGAGCCGTCTAAAGGCTATACAGCCAGGGAATAGAGAGTGGGTGTCAATTATCTAAGGTGTTAATTCGTACGGATGGGCACTCCCGCCGTTCATCATTTTCAAGGCGCAGAATCACCTCTCTGCATGGTATGAGGACTTAGGATTGCTAGACAATTGGGTGATTACACTAAGTGAGAATGGGTGGACTTCAAATTCAATTGGATACGAGTGGATTCAACACTTCGATCGACATACAAGCACTCGTACGATTAGAACCTATCGCCTTCTTATTCTTAATGGACATGAGAGCCATGTCTCTGCTTAATTTCAACAGTACTGCATAGAACAGAAGATAATCACCCTCTATATGCTACCACACTCGTCACACATACTTCAGCCACTTGACGTTAGCTGCTTTGCTCTACTAAAGCTTTCGTACGGACGTCAGATTAAAACCTTCGTACGGAATAGGCTAAACCATATCACAAAGCTTGAGTTCCTCTCTGCATTCAAAGAAGCATTCAAAGCTACATTTACAGAGCAGAACATTAAGAGCGGATTCCGAGCTACAGGGCTAGTTCCGTACGAGCCATAGAATGTCCTCTCTCACTTAAATCTACACTTAAGGACTCCAACTCCTCCTGTAGTTGAGAGTGATAATTAGACTTCAAAGACCCCTTAAACTATAAGGGAGCTTAACTTTCAGACAGAGCACATTAAGAACCGCATTGTACGACATCAGGACAGCTCACCTACCTCAATTAATGATGCTGTTAGCTGCCTTGTTAAAGGGGCGGAAATGATGATGCATTCTGCTGTTCTACTTAAGGCAGAAGTTAAGGCTC